>CXYZ01003352.1:3347029-3406778 GCA_900006705.1 Sonneratia caseolaris | reverse complement strand
GGTGGGGATGTGAATTGTTGGTCCAAAAATTTTACGAATAAAATATATTATTTTCGTATATATACTAAAAAAAAATTATTATTCTGTTAAAAAATCAATAGGAAGTTAACTTTAGTGTTGTGTGAATCTTCGTTCTTATTCATTTAGTCGTCTGGTCTCGTGGCCTCGGTAGCAGCAGCAGCATTCTTCGTCGTTCTTCGTCGTTCTTCCTCCTCCTCCATTAACTGAACTCATCCACGGACAAAGGTTTGTAATTCTATGTGGATTGTACTTCCCAGTTAATATGTGTAAGCCAGCTACATGTTCGACGAAATGCCTGAAATGCGCAATCCGGATATGGATGAATTCATGCCCATGTCTGGGCAATTCGATTTGTTCGATACTTGCTTCAGTTATCGGTTGTTGTTATTCTCTAGTCTTGGAAATTGTACCTTGAACGTCTTATTGTAGTATCTTACTAATCTTGCGATTTATACAGATGAAATGGGACTAAAATCATTCTGGAGTCGAATCAGTGGAGTTATCTTGAACTCTGGATTGCTGCTGTAGCCGCAGAAGTTGATTATTTTTGGCTTCAGCCCTAAAAAAATCCTTATCTGAACTTGGGGTTGGAGGAATTTCTATCAAAATGCCACAGGTGAGGATAATCGCAAGAAATTTCATGGACATGGTGGCTGCTCTGCCAGCCATGAAGCTTGATCGCCTGTACCAGAACGCCTTCATCTGTGAAGCAATTCTCAGGTTCCACTTTTCGTTAAGTGGCTCCAGTTTCATTTCTTTCTGCTCTTTTCTGTTCTCAAGTTCTCCTCTAAGGTAGTTTGCTAGTAGAGTTCTTGATTGACAATTCTGGTTAGTTAGTTAGTTCAATTGTTCGGTTGCTGGAACCTTTGTTTGTGTTCTCCAAGTTTTTCTATATACTATTATAAACTTAGGGACTACTTATTTCTGAGTTTTATTCTGGTCTTATCTACTACAGGAGCAGAATTAATTGCAACTAGCAAATTAGGTTAAAGTAAGGCTCTTTCATTAAAGGAGTCACATTCTTTTACATAAAGATCACATTCTCATGCATCCGTTGACATTTTCTTCCCCTGATGTTTCATACTTAAATTATATATGTTGCTATGCTATTGCTGGTATTGACTGTTGATACAGTTGCTAATCTCATTATGGTCCTCATAATATGTGTAGCCTGTAAGCAGCACAGCTGTGCATATATAAGGTTGTTTCAGAATCTACTTCATGGCCCTGTATCGCCCTGTGCATTTTCATTTTGATAGGGGCATGATTTTGCTCATCATATCATATACTCAGGTCATTGCCACCCCTTGCGAAGAAGTATGTGATACAAATGTGCTATATAGAAGAACCCATAACAAGCAAATCGTTGGAGGAATGGGTTCTTCCAGATGGTCTCTCAAAGCATAAAGTGGCCATTGACAGACTGTTGCAGTTAAGAATTTTCTCAGAGAGTTTTGACAGGTAGTTCCTTTATTAGTTTATTTGTTTTTGTTTTTCTATGACGATAACATCTATAAAGTTTCTATGATTGTTCTAAATTTTACAGATTTCATCATACTTTAATTTTTTAAAATTGATATTCTGCTGGCAGGACGACTGGAACTAGCTATAGGATGAATGCAATTTTTCAGAAAAACCTCCAGAATCTTATAACTTGTGGGTAAGTTCAAATTTACATCAAGCTTCCATTTCTTCTAAAATGTTACTGCCTGAAGGATCATTTCTTCTAAAATTTTGTTAAGCATATAGCATTTCTTATTTTGCTGGATTGCAATCATTATGGAATTCCATATGTGCATCCGTGCATCCACATCTTTGCCTCATTGTGGTGTGTAATCTGCTTTCACTCTATAGGATGCTTTGCTTTGAAAAGTTTAATGATCATGTGTATACACTGGGCTTTTTGCAGTGCAATTTTGCCCAGAGAGCCTATGCCTTCTAATATCACAATCAGGCTCCCTAGTTCGCAGGAACTTGAGACCTATGCTCTTCAACAGTGGGAGGTAAATGTTGTACCTTTGTTTCTGCATTTTTCCTTGTCTTTTCTCTTCCTCTTTCCAAAGAATTCTTCAGCTCTTTCCCAAAGAATACTACAAAATTGTAACTATAGCTGATTTCTTCAGTTGCTGAATTTTAGTCTGTCTTTTCATAACTTCTTAATTGTGATAAAACAGTGTTTTCTTCTTCAACTTATAAACTCGGCCCAAGCGGAAAGGATGACGAATATCAGCCCCTCTATGATGAGAATTTTCCAGAGAGGTCTTCTGACACAAAGGCATGGTTTTCACTTCATTTTTCTATTTCAGAGAGTTACATGCAAAGGATAAAAAACTTAATCTTAATTCTGATACAGGGATAAAGAGGCTCCAAGACTAACTGAGAGTGGTTTCCAGTTTCTGGTATGATATCATTGCCTGGGAAGTCTATGAATCACTGGAATTGCTTCTCTTTATGTACTTAGCAGATAATAGATACCCTCTTTTGTTTTTTTGGTAATCAGTTGATGGATACAAATGCACAGCTTTGGTACATAATCAGAGAATACATCTCAAATTCTGAGGTATTATCATCTGGAAACAAAATCTTAAGCACTGTCAGTTTTTAGTCCCATGTTCTATTTGTTTGAAGGAGTGAGAACCTGTAGATTTATTTAGGACAATGGCTGGAAGTGATCCCACCTTACAATTGAGGTTGCTTGTTAATTTAGAGTGAATTGTAGGTCATTGATCGTATAGATAATGCTGGAAAGTTGCTAGATGGGCTTTCTTGTGGATGAAGCTAATGTCAGCTTGCTGCTAAAGACTCTAAAAAAAAAACCAACCAAATACTTCATGCTGATTAAATATCAATATCAGAGATAGGTATTCTCTTGTTGTCTAGGCAAAATTCTCAGTACCCTTCTCACTGGCTAGACAGAACCTGAAAATTTCTGCTGTTTAATTGCAACACACTGGTCTTGCTAATTAGCGCTCCATTACACTTCTGCTTTTGCTTGCTATCTATCTTCTCTGGTTTCTGTCCTCTCTATTTTTGCTTCCTCTATTATTTTGCAGGATTGCCCCTTCTTCCTGATTAATTTATTTTTCTAAGTTTTTAGTTTTAGATTACAGTCACTGTGATACTTGTAGAAAATAGATATGAAGAAATCTGAGATTTGGTTCCATAAGGATTATAATATTCTTCCTCATCTTTATTTATCTTGTCAATATCAGGAATAATCTACTAATTTTGAATCTCTTCCTGTAAAGTGAGTCTTAATATTTAAGTGGAATTTTTGTTGTGTTGCAGGAAATAGGTGTAGATCCTGCGGACTTGATCTCATTCATGCTTGAGCTCAGCTTTCATGAAACGGGCCAGGTGCTGGAATCTTCCATTAAGGATAGGATGCTCTTGTCTGTAAATGACAGATCATAATTTTTCTTGGAGAAGCTTCTTGGAAACTACAAAACTGACTGTTATGGGTCTATTTACTGAATCTGTTTATATTTTAAATGCACTAGGCATATAACATGAACACATTGGAGGAAATTCAGAGAAATACAATTAAAGACCTTGCAGATCTGGGCCTGGTCAAACTTCAGCAGGTATGATGCCATATAAGCTTTGTATGATGTTAGAAATTTTTATAATTCTAGTTTTCTTATCAAGTCACGTACTTGCCCAGGGAAGAAAAGAGAGTTGGTTTATACCTACCAAATTAGCTACTAATCTCTCAGTTAGTTTGACTGATTCATCATCACGTAAAGAGGTTGAGTCTCTGCACTCCTGGTGTTTGTTATATTATGTGTATTTTGTCAGTGATTGTGTTCTGTAACTTTTATTTTTTATCTGTGCAGGGCTTTGTGATGGTGGAAACAAACTTCAGAATGTACGCATACTCATCATCTAAATTACACACTGAAATTTTACGCCTTTTCTCAAGGTATGTCTGAGATGTGCCGTTGTCTTCTGTTAGCATTAGGTTGGGAATTCACATACAAGTGCCTGACTTCTCTCCTCTCTCTTCTGTAAATTTTTTGTAATATGCGCTCTCATCTTGTTTTTAGCTCTTGATTTTCTTGTCTTTATATTGCTACTGCTCACATGTTCCCTTTGAGGATTCATGTATGATGGTATATAGTTGTGGATATACTATGCAGGGTTGAATATCAGCTTCCTAACCTTATAGTTGCGGCTATTACCAAAGAAAGTTTGTATAATGCATTTGAGAATGGCATCACTGCCGAGCAGGCAAGCTTCCTTATTAGATTGATAGTGTGGCTCTGATTTTCTAATGGAGTTTAGTGGTAACTGGATGTACTATTAGAGCCTAATACACAATTTGGTATTTTATGGAATTCTCTTTTTCATGGTCTTATTGAACCTTAAAACTTCTCTGCCTCTGATCTTTTATATACAGATAATTTCCTTCCTCCAGCAAAATTCACATCCTCGAGTGGCTGAGAGGATACCATCTGTCCCTGAAAATGTTACAGATCAGGTTGGCATTCTCCTGATCTTCACCAAGTCACAAACCAGTTTAGGAACTGGTCTGCAAAACTTGTCGCTTATGTGTTATTTTCATTTTATCGCTCTTTTGTTTGGCAGATAAGATTGTGGGAGTCAGATCTAAACAGAGTTGAGATGACCCCAGTGCATTTCTATGACGAATTTCCGTCTAGGGTAAATGCTAATCCCTTTCCAACTTTCTGATCTTCCAGTTGAAAAAATACACCTCAACTTCAAAATCGCTTGTTGGCACATGATAGAAATATATGTGCTCTCTGCCCAATGCTGAGAAACTTCTTGCTCTTCTGCTTAACATGAACTGGGAAGGATCTCCTCAAGAGCTCACAACTAATCAAGTCCCAACCTCTAGGCTTCTGAATTGTTCTTTTTCTTTTTTCTAAATTAAAAGATTGAACGTTCTTTTGAAGCATACTATCAGCAACCATTTCTTGGCGAAGTCCAATTGGCTTGGTTTATTTGCTCTTATTTAAATATGGCGGTTGGGGAATCAAATATCTTGCTGCATTTGATGAACAAGTATATCAGGCGAACAAGCTGATATTCTCATTTTTTTTCCCCCACTGTCAAAATCATTGGCAGGATGTGTTCGAAGCGGCCTGCGATTTTGCACGAGAATGCGGGGGTTTACTTTGGGAAGATTCAAAGAAGATGAGGCTGGTGGTCAACCCCGAAGCGCATCTGCAAATGCGAGAGCATTTACGTCGCCAGAAATAGGACCCCCGACCTCTTGTGGGGGTCTTAAGACTCTGCTGTTTATGCTCTTCTTAATCTCTTAGAAAAAAGAAGAAGAAGAAGAAGAAGTAGAAGAGGAGGAGGAGAGTTAGGTACTTGGGCATTGATGGGTCGGGTGAACGGAGGAATCATCGAGAATCGTGTGATATGCAATCGAATTCAGACCTCAAAGGCTAAACTCCCATCCCATTTCGGTGAAATCTTGGATTGATGAGTAGTAGTAGTACAAGGAAAATAGGATTTCTGTGATTCTCTTGAGCTTCATTTCTTGTTCTGCTTCTACGTGCTTCTATATATACATATACATACACATGTCGGTATAATGCCAATTGTTATTTTATATAAATTTCATGTGTTCCTAACTTTTGCATTGATTTTGTACAATAATTTCATCTCTCACGCGTCTGACTTTGATTTTTGGGACTTATGCCTGACGGGCGCGGCGTGCCCATTCTTTATTTGTGCAAAATATCTGTATTTCTTTTATTAGTAAAATTTGAATTTAAAATTTTATTTTATAATAAATATTAAATTATTTTAATTAATTTTATAATTATATATTTTTTTATTAAATTGGCATCCTTAATTACAGGGTCATAAAGTAATCTAATCTCATCTCCCCCTCTCTCTCTCTCTCTCTCTCTTTTTCTGGTATGAACAATCTTACATTTAAAAGAGAATATTCCTTAATTAATCCAAAATTTTCAGACAGAAACCCTATCCTCCAATCAATCCATTATGATTCGAAACAGTCAATTAATAGTGAAGAGGAAAGAGAGTGATGGGGAAATTCGTTGCGGTCAAAGGGACTCCATTTGAATTGGCGACAACCTGTCATCTTCCTCGTCCCCCCACACACAGAAACAGTTGGCTCTCTTTGTTTGTTTATGCTGTATAGAGAGAGAGAGAGAGAGAGAGAGAGAGAGGGAAGCTATGGCGATCATTGCCTGCAAATTAATGGCTGTAAAAGAACTGGCATGCCCATGAAATGAAAGTCCACCCCCCTCTCTCTCTCCTCTCTCTCTCCTCTCTCGCTCACGGACATTTCAGCAAACAGCACAGCCTCCTGTTTTCGGGAAATTTTCTATATAATTCCTGCTCGGGAACAAAAAATGGCAGATCTTTTCTAGCCCGAAGGATTCTTTAGTTGTGAGGGCCCCGACAACAAATAACCTCACATAACAGAGAGGAAGGGTGAGAGAGGAAGAAGATAGCTTCAGGCAGAGGGAGGAAGGGAGAGAGACACAATGGGGGTCAGAGAAGTGGAAGAGCACGAGGAAGGAGTAATGGCGACCGACTTCTTCTGGTCTTATACAGACGAACCCCATGCCTCGAGACGAAAGCAGATCCTCTCTCAGCACCCTCAGATCAAAGAACTCTTCGGCCCTGATCCCTGGGCTTTCCTCAAGGTCCTTCCCTTTCCGTCCACTTCTGTCCTTCTCTAATAGATACCCAACCTTGTAACTCGCACTGCATTGGCTTTTCTTTCATATTTTTTTTTTCGTTATCTGCGATTTTCTTATTTTTGTTGAACTGGGTGCCTCTGTTTGAGTGGTGCCTTTGGCTCAATGCTGCAAGATAGAGCCTTTCAAATTCGTTTTGCGGAAGTTAGCAGCTTTCTTGGACTTCCGTAGTTCAGTAGCTTTCTTGTCCTGTCATGGTTTAACAGCTTTGTTGGCATTTCTTGGTTTGATCTGGCAAATGTGTGATTAATGGGTCTCTAGAATCAATCTGACTGTCTTTCCTTTCGGATTGGAGCTGCCTCTGCAGCTCAACTGCAAGGACCTGTAGCATAACGAATTTGTGCCGTGTCAATGCTTCAGGCTCTTGCGTGCGCTGATTTCCATCGATCAACTTTAACTTCAAGTGGGTAGGTCCACTTGAAAAGCTTCGAATCTGATTAGGATGACTTTAGCCTTTGCTTCCCATATAGAATGACCACCCAGGACACTGGTCACTTCGTGGCCATGATGCATCAGGAATTGAAGAGTAATGTGGTCAAACTGGATAGATTGATTTCAATTAGTTCTGGGTAGATGGATGATTGATCTAAAGAGCTTCATTAGGTTCTCTACTAAGGGAAATAATAGGAAGAGCGGCTCCGTTTCCATTTCAATTGATCACTGTTTGGTGAGACACCAGATCTGATCCTCTGGCCTTATCATGTTACATCATTACTTATGAAAATGATCTTTTAAGTTGCAAAAGATCCCATTCATGTGTACCACTGTTTGACAATTCTACCTCATGGAAGAATACCTGAGCTTAGTAAGCTTCCAAATGTGAAGGTTTTCCAAAGAAAGCTTGAATGCAAAATTGGAATTTCTTCTGTTACATCATTTTTTCTTTTCTTTTGAGCTTCTTCTTCTGTGAAGCAATTTTGTTTTATGTGATTTATGATCTTTCTCCATTTTTTCCCATCTTGGGAAAGGGAAGCCCGTGGCATCATCCATGATAGTTACAGAGTTCATTTGGAAGATTGGTGGGGGTGCCATAAACACCTTTCTGAGCAGAATCATTATCAGACAAAAATTTCACTTTCAATTGACAGTTTTACCTTGAAAACAGGCCACATTTTCTTTTGCAATGTATTTGCTGTTGTTGGAGTTATTCCTTTCTTTCCTTTTCTTGGTGAAAACTTTTGATTTGAATGTTACTTGCAGTTACTGGTGCAGGGTACTCCATTTATTTTCTGAGATAGCCACTGTTATCCTTTCTTAGTTTGGCATGACAATGATACATGAGCATTCCTAGTATTTACTTTATTGTCTAGTTTAGGCTTCTTAACTTTGTGTTTTGTATTGAATCCGACTAGAGACTTATCTCCCACAGAAATATCTTGATCTTCCTCATTTGCTATGAAAAATATTGAAATAGTCCTCTAATTGATGGATGAGTTTCTATAAAACTGAATTGAATTATGCAGAAATTTTGCTGATTATTTCTGGTTATTAGGACACTGCATGCTTCTTGGTCAACTGCATCACTGTAATTGCTTCTGAGGATAACTCCATCACAGATAACCAGGGAAAATTTTCAAGTAGAGATGCTCTAGTGTGGTCTCATGAACATGGAATATCTTTGTTTGGATACCTGTTTTGTAATGAATTCAATGGCAAGCTCAAGCATTTGATTTGAAACTGTGCTTAGAACCTGGCTCACTGAAATGTTTAGCTTGGTTGAAACTTGCATTAAGATCATTTTAGAAGAAAGGCATCTAATTCTCATTTCACTCTTCTTAAGCATTTTCTTTTCTCCCGAATTGTGTCCTGCAGATTACATTGGTGGTTCTTCTCCAGCTTTGGACTGCAATTTCCCTCCATGATTCAGGGTGGCTGAAGATCCTTGCAGTCTCATACTTCTTTGGGTCCTTCCTCAACCATAACCTCTTCCTAGCAATACATGAATTGAGCCACAACCTCGCCTTCTCGATCCCTTCCTTGAACCGATGGCTTGGGATATTTGCTAACCTCCCCATTGGTGTACCAATGTCCATAACCTTCCAGAAGTACCATCTCGAACACCACCGATACCAGGGTGTTGATGGGATGGACATGGACATTCCAAGCTATCTCGAAACCCTCTTAGTTAGGAATGCTCTCACAAAGTCCATCTGGGTTCTCTTCCAGCTCTTTTTTTATGCATTCCGGCCACTCTTCCTAAAACCGAAGCCACCAGGCTCCTGGGAATTCATGAACTTCATGATTCAGATCGCTCTTGATTCAGCTATGGTGTACTTCTGGGGGTGGAAATCTTTCACATATCTGATCCTCTCAACATTTGTAGGAGGTGGGATGCACCCTATGGCAGGCCATTTCATCTCTGAACACTATGTTTTCAACCCTAAGCAGGAGACGTACTCCTACTATGGCCCTCTCAATCTGATGACATGGAGCGTAGGATATCACAATGAACACCATGACTTCCCGAGGATTCCTGGGAGCAAACTCCACAAGGTGAAGGAGATCGCACCCGAATACTATGATGAGCTCGACTCATACAGATCATGGAGCCAGGTGATATACATGTACATTATGGACCATGCTGTTGGGCCATTCAGCAGAATGAAGAGGAAGCCATCTACAAGTGCAAAGAAATCGGAATAGGTACCCGTGGTGTTCTCTCTCAATATCTGATCTCCATGTTTCCGGATTCTTTACATGTAATCCTGGTTGCTAAGTGAAGTTTTGTGACAACCTCAGAGTGTAATTGATATTTATTCATTGCTCCTAGCAGTTTTACTCGATGGCTCCTAGTACTCTTAGACTGAGAAGAGGATTCTGTTAAAATTGATTTTACTTCTAAGCCAAAAAAATAATCAAAAATAAAAAAAATTCTTGTGTACTAATCCTTCCTACCAGGTGCCAAGATTACCCAGGCTACATCATTCTTTTGAACTCATCATCTTCCCGACAAGTCTTTGGTAATTAATCACTTTATGTCAGAAACATTCTTTTACTCTGTTGGTCCTCAGTTGCAACTTCTGGGAAAAAAATTGCAGTAATAATGTTGATCGGACATTCGCATTCAAATTTCAGATGTCTCATGCTCAAATCTGGAATCATGTTGAACCCCAAAATCCAAGCCAATTCAATCAGCTAATGGGAACCATCACTACAACAGCTGAAATCCGACAAATTGGAACAATAGAAAAGAAGAAATAGGGGAAAGAATGAAGCATATGTACAGACATGAGAGCCCTTCCCATCTCTAACAGTTGAATCAGCTCATAATCAATAATATACATTAACAAATAGAATTCGACCACTTATACTATCTACTGAATCATCCACAATACTGACTAGTCCATGAAATTTTTCCTTACAAACATATGACAGTTCTTACTCTCAGAACTACAAATATATACCTTAAATATTGAAGGTACACTTGTACATGGGCAGATCATAGAACCTTCGTCTGCTTTTCAACTTCACCCTCCAGGTTCCACAATCAGGAGCATGGTCCTTGTATGAAAGAGAGGGAAACACGTACCAATGTGAAACTTCTTAACTTCCTGAAGAACACAAGAAAAAGATATTCCACTCTCTCCCTTGCCTCAAGTGTGGGTCATAGCTTTCAACTAAGTCCTCGGGGACGATCATAGGCAGCTTGCCGATGTACATGAAGAGCCTCCTTAGGTTCTCCTGAGTCACAGTTGCCATGTCGACTGTGTCTGTACTGTCTGTAAGTACCCAGAGGTCTCCTGAGTTCACTCTCCTCAGACTGTCCCGACAAAATGGGCATGACTCTGACCTTGTTCGCCAGCAATATGACGTGGATGAGTACTATCATGGACCACAAGATTAGTTAAGCGAATGTGCCCCCCACTAAGATAGGAAATAAATAACTTGCAGAAATAATAATAACAACAATAATAATAGCAACAACAGTTGCAGCACTTGAATGTAAAGCAATCTGCCTAACAAGGAAACTTGACCAAGGTAATTGGTTACTCCAAATGCAATATGGCTCCAAAATGAATGGCAAACATCTGCATCAAATCAATGTTCCCCAACCATTTGCTCAAACAAGTAACTAATTATTTAAAGTCCAACTCCAGATAATGGAAAACAGAAAGAAAGAAACAAATTTCAAATACCATTCATGGTAACATTTCGTGCACATGGCATGGTTGCAGTCTGGCAGTACGATCTTGCTGTCCATATCCGTGCAAATTCCACATTCATCTTCTCTCTCAAATTCAATACCTGGATATTGTCTGCGTTCTACCCCTTCTCTCCTCCTGTATCTCTCAAAGCATATCATTTTGTGTCTCTTATCTCTGCCATCAGTCACACCCTCTTGCAGTCGAAGTAAGGAAGGATAAATGACAGCTGCTGAAACAGAATGTGTAATACCAATAGGAAGATTCGCCTGATGAGAAGTAAAAAGATCTTGGGTTGTGTCTCAGCACTCAAAAATTTAACTTACCATAGAACTCCCTGATGCTAGCTTTCCTTTCATGAGTTGACATAGTGGTCGTTCCATCAACATGGACCTGGAAGATGCTTTATGTCAGAGGACTCTCATCCCCAGAGAGCTCAAACAAGATGGTTGAAATTAAACCAAATAACTATTCATCAATTGGTCATTCCAAAAGTCGAAGCCAACATGTTTTCACTTGCAAGATATTTTTACCACCTTGTAGATTAGTATCCTTAACAACCCGAGGGCTCCAGCAAGGTGGCAATCTGCCCACTGAACTAGGAAAAGAAAGAAATGGGCCAATGGGCTGTAAACCATCCTCATTTGGAGACATGGACCGTCATATTCCCTTGGTAAATCAGATGCCCTGCAAACCTCACATCGTTGCAAACCCAATAATTCCAGTTCCACTCAGTCGAAACCATGGAGACAACAACAAAAAGACACTTTGCAGAGGTGATTAAAGAACTAGCTTGGAGTGTCATTGCTGAGAGATAGTGTGAATTATCCCTTGAGATTTATCACAGAGCAGATAAAAGAAGGGCGCCGCTCATCAACGATACTCATCACCTCACAATAAACCACTTCGAAGAATTACACGTGCAGGTCGAAGATCGTGACTTGCCTTATGTTGTCGAATGAAAAATCAAAACAAAGCTCAGAACCACAGCTCAACTCAACAAGAAACCATGGACGAGTTCATTATGGAGAGTGGTATTAATTAGTAAGACAGGACCATAAACAGAACGAAGGAAAGAAAGATATTCGAGTCCTCTTACAGGGTATTAGCGTGCTGGATATCTGCCTCGAGAACTTTAAGGGAGTCCCTGAAGGACCTCCGCATGGACCCAGTGAGACACATTTCTTGGACCCCTTCAATGTATAGACACCGAATTGCAGCTAATCATCAAGATCAGGTGATTATGAACAAAACCCCCGGAAACATCCGGTATCTCTTGAACTTGATCAGCGTTCTGTTCTATCAACGGTGACGTTGCCTCAGTTAACCTCCCCTTGTGCTCCTGAAAGCAAAAGAGAGGCAGCACTAACAATTCAACGGATGGACACACTACACCCACCGCGACAGGGACTTTGAGGGACACGTAGTGGCAGTAGCAGAGGTGGAAGAAGAAAGAGCTGTCGTGTAGCAATCAGTCAAGATAACACTAAAATAATGAATATAATATGACGTAATAATAACAGCAGTAGTAATAATAATATAAACAACAATAATTAAAATTTTCATCTAAATTCAACTAATGAGTGTCATTTGGCCAAAAAAAAAGAGGCTAATCCCGGAGATGTTTAGTTGACGAAACTACCCCCACGTTAGTTTCCAATTTTCAGATGGACCTGACAGTTGAAGAGTGCTAAAGAGGGGAAAGAGCACATGAATGAAGCACTGTGTCACCGTTTGACAGTGACTTGAGGAGATTGAGCTCACTTCGGCCGTCCCCTCGATCAAATTCTCCGATGAAATCCCTAATCTTCACCAATCCGGCTCAGATTAGCAATCTAACCCGACAATCCTCGATCTTTCGCTTCCCACTTGATCGGAATCATAGGAGAATCCTGCACATTCCCCGCCGAAAATTGCCGCAAAATCTCGAGCCTCCAAAGTTCGTGCTCCCAAGAGCTCGCTGTGCGGTCGAATCTGTGAGCTACGGCGGATGGGACGACCTGAGGCCCGTCAAAGGCTCGGTCCGCCCGGGCGAGTCAGCTCAGCTGCGCAGGTTTCTGGTCTCTGCAGGATTCGATGACAAGAGGTATGTCCTCGTGTTCATCTTGGGGTTTGTCTCTGCTCTGGCTATTAGTAGGGTTCGAATTCCGTCAATCATTATATTTCCAGCTTCAGTTTTGGTCTTTGCGATTGGTTTTTCACTTGGATTAGTACGCGGTGGAATTGCTGGTCAGGTGAATGGGAATAAAAAACGACCAAAGGAGGATATGATTAGGTTTGGTGGAGAAAGATTGGAAGCTTTGGTGGAGTTCTTTAATGGATTAGATGCTAGAGTTAATCGGATAAAGAACGGTATGCAGAAAGCTATTGATCGCAATGGAGTCTCATTAGGTGATTTGCTGAAATATGTTGAAGAACTTAGACTCATTAGTTCATCCACATCAAAGGCGAGAGATGCTATCCATGCTTCTATCGGTGGCACTGGTGGTTTGTTGACCGAGAATGTGAAATCAGGTAAGACAGAGAAAGAGCTTGGTCAGTTAATATTGGATTTTATTGGGGGCTTGTTTGGAGTAAGTGTGGCTGGTTTGAATGCTAACAAAAATAAGAATAATGTTCAACAAGAGAATGTGGAAAATATTCCGAAGGATCATGCTCGTGGAAGTGTTCCATCCTCTGTGGGTGAGGAAAGGGCTTTGTATTCAAGTCATGAAAATAATGGTAATTTAGATTCCGATTCCTATGATTTCATGTTGAATGGGCCTACTTCCGTTCATGAGGGGGGCCGGGAAAAAGGACTTCGGACAGACTTGAAAAGTGGCAATATGGGTTTGGGTGATGGAGGAGGGATCAATTATCAAGACAACCAAATCCATTTTGTCAATAAGGAGCATACCTATACAAAGGCGAGTAGCAGCTACAACAGGCAGACATGGAGGTCCCAGAATAGCCTGCTTGACTTTACTGATGATCTTAATATGCAAAACATGGAGGCTGAAGCATCTATTGTAAAAGAGCAGTGGGGCAAGAAATCAAGTGAAACTTACACATCTTGGAATGGGAAGGAAAGGAATTATCACGAAGCTCATCAATATCAGCATCAAGGTAGAGATGTAAATGGCAAAGAGGATTTCCTCTTTGTTGATGACCATTCAGAACTTGAGGAGAAGAATGGTCCCTCGCAGTCTTCGACAATTTCAGATGATATTGTTTTCGATAGGTATCTTACAGAGGCAAATAATCTATTAAAACGAGCCAGGGACTTGGTGAGGACAAGAAGTGAAGAAGATCATGCCCAGGCCATTCTTTACACGACTGCTGAAATACTCGCAAGAGCTACAGCAATGAAGCCTATGAGTTTGTTAGCAGTGGGCCAGCTAGGTAATACTTATCTTCTTCATGGTGAATTGAAGTTGAGAATGAGCCGTGATCTGAGGACTTTACTTTCAACCAATGAACCATTGTCTTTCGAGAGACATGGTGGAGGTTTGAGCAGCTTGGACTATAATAACCCTGTCAGAAAAGATAAAATTGCATCTGCTCTTGTTGGAGTCTGTGAAGAGTGTGAGGAACTTCTTGTGGAAGCAGGAAGAAAGTATAGACTTGCGTTGTCTATCGATGGGAATGATGTTAGAGCACTGTACAATTGGGGTCTTGCTCTCTCCTTCCGAGCGCAATTAATCGCAGACATAGGACCGGTAATTACTATCTTTTTGTAGCTAATTCTGTGTACTGATTCTGTAATCTCACTTGTATTTATTGTATTCTACGAAGATATGTGAGTGATTTTCATGGATTATTTTTCTTCTGTTTGTAGCTCTAATTTGCTTCTATTATTTCTATGCCTCAGGAGGCTGCCTATGATGCTGACAAGGTGTTCCTGGCTGCAATTGATAAATTTGACACGATGATGTCCAAGGGAAATGTTTATGCACCCGATGGTACATTCATGTCTATTCTCTAAATTGTGAATCTACTGACAATTGCATGTCATAACTTTCCAGTAATGCTGTGCTGGATTTTTGCCGGATAATGCTTCAGGCTGTTGTGTGAGAGAGGAAAGTGATCGTAGAGAAGACAACACTAGCGAGTAGAATGTTCGAGATAAAAATATTTAATGCATAAATGACCTTTTCAGAATCTATGGGAAACGAATCAGCTCAATAAGAAAGCGTTAGTTTCTTTATTTATTGGTGCAAATCTATTGTCCAATTGAAAGAAATTTTATTTCACTTAATTTGCTTGCTGGAAATTAAAATGAAGTTTCTTCTTCATGTATTTATGACCAGTCTGCATCTAGAGTTCGACCATGTTCCGTTGTGATTGCAGCCCTGTTTAGGTGGGGTGTGGCATTGCAACAAAGATCGCGCTTACGGCCAAGGAACAGTAAAGAAAAGGTAAAGCTGCTCGAGCAGGCAAAGAGGCTTTATGAAGATGCTCTGCAAATGGACTCTGACAATCCCCGAGTAAGAGAAGCATTATCTTCGTGTACGTCTGAGCTTAGATATAGGAACCCTAGCATTTACTGACCATGCCGACTCCCATGAAATTGGCTTGCACCTCTTTAGCATTCCTGATCGATTTTTGGCAGCGTCGCTTCCTTCTTATACTTTGCAATGTCTGTGATAGTGAGAGATAATGTGGAAGCTGCTTGTTCTTTCGAGAAGATAGTGAAGCCATAGTCTGTGAACATCGACACAAGAGTATCCCTCCCTCCATGCAATGAATTTCTATGCCAAACTTAGAAGAATATTACTCGACACTTTTATTCTCTCATACTCGGTTGGTTGATCGCACTTGCCTCCTTTGGATTGTGACTGTGACTGTTGTTCATGAGTGGATCGGCTCGGCTGGCTAGTAATGACATACAACGGCGTGGAAATGCAGATAATCACCGGTGTATTTGACTGCGTGTCGCAAGAAGTTCTTAAAACTCCATAAAAAAATACGAAATGTATAAATTGTAAGTGGATAACACGTGTCGCCAATTCCATTTGTGACTATTATTTTGGTGCGCGTTGGAAGTGGGGAGATGGCAGCTTCGACGTAGTGTCGGGGAGAGAGAGTAGAAAATTAATTTCAAAAGAAAAGAAGAATGAGAAAAGAAACCGATTAATGGATGGTCTAAATTGTTAGAATGGTATTTGGTGTGGTATCAATAGATTAGTTTTACAAGATGATATAGGTTAATTCTTAAGAATTAACTTGTAAGAGATTTAGATCTAAATTTGATCCATTAATTATTGTTAGTTTACTAATTAATAAATTAATATTTTTAAAATAGAGAAAAATTATTTTAAAAGATTTCTTTTGAATGAATCTTTAAAAAAGCCCACTTATGACATATATTTACTTATTAATTTAATAGGTTAAATTAGTAATTTTTTTATTAAACTTTTAAATAAATAATTAAAAAAATTAAAATTCACATTAAGAGAATTAATAAAAAAATTTGAAATTTTATTTTAATTATAAATTAATCTTGACATAAACTCAAAAATATCATCAGAATATATTTACTCTGACATGAGTGAGGTAATTCTCTATTATCAGTTACCAAAATTAATGAGATCAGGAGAGGTCGACCGTACATTCTCAAATTCGTTTTTTTTTGGGTGACGACAAAAAAAAATCCGAGGACTATAATACTCGACGGCTCGACCACTATTTTGATTTTTAACCTGCCCGTAGGCGTAGGTTATCGGTCGCCTCATTAATTAAAATTAAATTCTCCTCGGTGCGATTTATGACATCATTATTCTCAATAAATAAGTGCGATCGCCGTGGTAGTGGCGATGCTAATTCTTGACACCTATCGCTTTCTGGATCTAGGGTTCCATCCTCACTCCTCCTCCGCCCCTCAAACAGGCCCGATATCGACTGGATCGTATGATTCTTCACCGCGTCTTTGAACCCTAAGTACATCTCTGCCATCTCACTCACGATCGATTTGGTCTCCTTGCGATCTCGCCAGTTAATTTATCGAAGCAGCGGAATTTAGGGTTTGACTACTCCCTCTCCGTCCTTCCGTCTAATCACGGATCTGTATCGTAACAATTTCAGTGGAAACACGAAAAGGGCACTAATTGTTCCCCCCCGCCTTTACTCTCCCCGGCGACGGATCTGGTCTGATCGGGGTTCTTTCTGACGTTATCATTGAGAAATTTTTGCAATTACCAGATCATTCGAAACCTAAAAGGATTTTTATGTGATTTGGTGGATGGTGGCGGTGTTGGTGATGATGGTCATACGGGACTCCTGAGAGAACTTCACCGAGTAAGCTGAACCAAAATTTCTGATGCAAAGTTAGGGTTTTGATTTACTGGGGGCTGAAAGAAAAATGCTTAAATCTGTGGTGTACCACGGGGAGGAATTGTTGGGAGAAGTGGAGATATATCTTCAGCGGCAACAGCTGCAGAGGCAAGCAGGGGAAGATGAAGAAGAGTACTATAACAACTGCAACAACGACATCTACAACGGCAAAGCTAAAATGATAGAGGAAGTGGTGAAGGAAAGAATCAGAATTGGGCATTTCTCTCAGCCCAGTGAGAGGTGCCCTCCACTTGCAGTGCTTCACACCATAACATCTACTGGGATTTGCTTCAAAATGGAGTCCAAATCGAAGGACAACTCGCCGCTCTCTCTTTTGCACTCCTCCTGTATCAGAGAAAACAAGGTATAATCAACATATATGCCCCCCCCCCCCTCCATAAACTTCAAGAACCCAAAAAGGTTCAGAGAGTGAGGGAAAGAACATAAGTTCTTGAATAAAAAGGGAACCTTTAAAAACCTTTCTTAAAGAAGATATTGAGATTGTTGAACTTGGAATTTGTTTAAGGACGCTGGTAATATCACTTTGGACAGTGGAGAAATTGTCGAGGACCAATTGTCTGCAACTGAAACTTTTGAGAATTTCTGAACCCACAGAATAATCCTCCGTTGAGCTGTCTTAGTATTGCAAATGATCACCCATTATTTCTATTCAATGGGTTGTAATTAATGGCAACTATAGAGAAACATATGAACTTGCCTTGCTTGATAGAACTCTTGACTCTAACTGATGCCAACACCCTCTTTAACAGTAGAGTGTGAAGTGGGTCTACTTCAATAAGGCCTCTTTTAGCTAAAAAAAATGCCTAATAATTTTGACATGGATTATAATGCAATGAAATCTGTTTTTTCCTGGATTATAGAACTGCTGAAGTTTTAGTTAAACCTAGTGATAGTTGCCAAAAATTACTCCACTTGTTGCATCTTGAGATTGAACTGGTTGCCAATACTAATCCTCTGGCTCTGGCTGAAAAATGCCAAGCTGGTTCATAATTGAAAATGGAGCTTACTCATATTAGGCATTAGGTACTGCATAGTAATCCCAAATCTTGGGATCTTGCTTGTTTCCAGAGAGAATATGCTGCTGAAAAAAAATCTTAAGCCATACTGAGAAATTTTTTTCAAGCAACTGTGGAGATGATATTAGCAGCATGATATGGGTGTTTGTTGAAACTAGTTAGATGCTGGTTTATGCCTTCGTTTACAGTCAGTAAATTTGCTGCTGATTATAGCGTATTGTGATACTGAAAAAAAAAATCCTGAAATTACCTTTGTTGGGTCTTCAATTGTTGGAGCTGCGGATAAATGTACCATGGAGAGAGAGTGGTTTTCCTCTGATAGCTGCACAGTGATTTTTTTTTTTAGTGAGAATCTTAAAATGTTTAAAACCTTTTGTCTGACGATTCTTTATCTCTTATACCTTACAGTTAGCATCCAAATTGCCTGCATTTGCATTGGAACTGATGACATGATATTCAGCATGTCACATGCAATGCTGGTTGAATTTCCCAAATTTGATTGTTTTTTATTTTTTCTGCCAGACTGCCATCATGCCATTAGGAAAAGAGGAACTTCACTTGGTTGCAATGTTCTCTCGCAATAATAAGGGAGAGTATCCATACTTCTGGGGTTTTATTGTGCAAGCAGGACTCTACAGTTCTTGCCTTGTCATGCTGAACCTCAGGTGTCTTGGAATTGTTTTTGATCTTGATGAAACGCTGATAGTTGCAAATACAATGCGTTCCTTTGAGGACAGAATTGAGGCATTGCAGCGAAAAATAAGTGCTGAATCAGATCCACAACGCATTTCCAGCATGCTTGCTGAAGTCAAGAGGTATCAAGATGACAAGAGCATCCTCAAGCAATATGTCGAAAATGATCAGGTTGTTGACAATGGGAGGGTGATTAAAATTCAATCTGAGGTTGTACCAGCCTTGTCCGATAACCACCAGACTATTGTTCGACCGCTCATACGTATGCAAGAGAAAAATATTATTTTGACCCGCATAAATCCACAGGTATGTCCTAACTGTAATCCAAAGCAGTTTGGATTTGGATGGTTGCTTTGTACTAGATTCTGTTTTAGATTCAATTTGTACGTGATGCATTTAGATCTTGGCCTTGGAGTGCATGCACAAAATGCGTCTTCTTGCAGTTAGGCAGATCTTTAGATCTTGTTTTTAATCTTGTTTTATTGAAAATTGGGAAATCACACTTTAATATATTCCGTTGCAGAAGTGAGTATAAGGGCATTCATGCCAGTGCTCAAAATCACATTCCTCTTGCAACTGAGTTGTTTCCAAGATATTTATTAGGTGAATGGATTGAATGAGCTGGATATTTCATGTTATCTTATTCATTTACTTAGGATGCCAACAAACAAAAAGAATGCAACTGTGAGTTGGTTTAAGCTTGAGGTAATTTGGCATGTCTACAGATCAGGGATACGAGTGTTCTAGTGAGATTGAGGCCTGCCTGGGAGGATTTGAGGAGTTATTTGACTGCTAAAGGGCGGAAGCGTTTTGAGGTTTATGTTTGCACGATGGCTGAAAGAGATTATGCTCTAGAAATGTGGAGACTTCTTGATCCTGAATCCAACCTTATAAACCCAAAAGAATTGCTGGACCGCATTGTGTGTGTCAAGTCTGGTAAGATGCTTGGTTAAGTCGCAGATTACCTTTTAGATGCAATAGTCAGAAAGAAGAATAGCTTTTTACTATTTATCCAAAGTAAAGGAATACTTCTTTTCTGTTTTGCGTTTAGTGATAGAAATGTTCTCCTATATCAACTTTTATTCTGTTGACATTGTTCCTTGATCATAGGATGCTCTTTTCACTTGCTTTTTTTACCCTTGTTTGTCAGCAGGCTTGAGGAAATCATTATTTGATGTTTTTCAACATGGGACATGTCACCCTAAGATGGCACTAGTCATCGATGATCGTTTGAAGGTCTGGGATGAGAAAGATCAACCTCGTGTGCATGTTGTGCCTGCATTTGCTCCATATTACGCTCCACAGGCTGAGGTATAGTTTATTAATATTGCTGCAATGATCAAATCTGAAGCAAATATTCACGTCTTTTTTAATGGGAACTCCCCATATTCTTCAATATACAGGCAAACAACACCGTCCCTGTGTTATGTGTTGCAAGAAATGTTGCTTGTAATGTCAGGGGTGGCTTTTTCAAGTAAGCAAGGCCTTTAAATTTCTACTAATTTATATACGCACACTGAAACATACTCCATGTTGGTTGGGATTTGGACATAGGAGATCCATACATTATTTTGATGTGATGATGTACTCATGCCTTTTTTTCACTATCTGAAACAGGGACTTTGATGATACTCTTCTGCAAAGAATTCCTGAAATTGCATACGAAGATGATATCAAGGATGTTCTTTCTCCTCCTGATGTGAGCAGTTATTTAGTTTCAGAGGTTAGTGATGGCAATTTTTATCCTCTTTACTTTTATAATGTATGCAGCTAACCTTATCTGCACGGAAATCTTGTCAACCTGGCATTTTCTAAATTTTCTTTTATGGGTTGAGTTAGAGCTCTAACCATCCTCTACCATTTCAGGATGATACTTCTGCTTCAAATGGAAACAAAGATCCACTAACTTTTGACGGAATGGCAGATGCAGAGGTTGAAAGAAGGCTGAAGGTATATTATACATTATTTATTCTTTTTAACTTTAGTTGATTTAATCACCTGGTTGAGTTAATTTTCAATTACTTTAATTAAAATTTTTTTTGCTTCATCTGCTATTTCAAGTGTTTAGCCACTTAAGTAGAAGCATGTGCAATCTCTCTTTAGTTTAACCCTTCATTTGTTGGTCATAAATATGTTTGCATCTGATTTTTGAGCTTAGCCCATTGATTAAGTTTAATATAATCATTTCAGGATGCAATTGCGGCTTCTTCAGTTCTTTCTTCGGCAGTTAACAATTTAGATCCAAGGCTTATTGCATCTCTTCAAAATGCAGTTGCATCTTCTTCAGGCTCGAATTCTCTTCCCACATCTCTATCATCTATTTCACCAATCGCTAATGTACAGTTTCCACAAGCGGCTTCATTAGTCAAGCAGTTTGGTCACACTGCGCCTTCAGAGCAGAGCATGCAGAGTTCTCCGGCTAGAGAAGAAGGAGAAGTACCTGAGTCCGAGCTAGACCCTGATACAAGAAGGCGGCTACTCATACTACAACATGGGCAAGATGTAAGAGAGCCGCCGCCGCCACCTGAACCTTTTGCTGCGAGACCTCCTGCTCAAGTTTCGATGCCAAGGATTGCATCAAGGGGAAACTGGTTTAACCCCGTGGAGGAAGAGATGAGTCCAAGGCAATTGAGTAGAGCAGGGCCAAAAGGATATGCTTTAGATTCAGAAATGCATGTTGAGAAGCATCGCTCTCATCCTCCACCTCCTTTTCCCAATATTGAGAAACCTGCTCTACCTGAAAGAATCTTTCATGAAAACCAAAGACTACCTAAAGAGGTGAACACATCCTTCTCTGAATTTACTCTTCCTGCTGAGTCTGAAATTTATCTGTGAAGTGCAAAGGCTGCTGTTATCTAGACGGTTTTTCTCTTTTCCTTTACACAGATACATGGTAGAGATGAACGGATGAGATTAGGACGTAAACCTTCTCCGTATAATTCTATGCCAGGTGAGCAATGGTACTCTTCTGACAGTGCAATATTATCTTTTGTGGATCTGACGTGCTTACTTGGTTGTGGAACATCTCAGATACTACTACTGTTGGATGGTTCTTTCATATAACATACTTCTTTTTGAGTAGTCAATAAAGAAAATTCATTAATATCACATCAAGAAGATGTGTAAATCATATACAAAGAAATCCATATAACATGCTAATGCAAATGATTGTGGATACTGATCAATCTGAAGCTGAGAAGTTCTCACTGAGTTGGATATTTTCAGGTGGCAGAGAATTTGACTTTGAATCTGCAGCAATTCCAAATGGAGAAACTCCTGCTGTTGTTTTGCAGGATATTGCAATGAAGTGTGGAGCTAAGGTGAATAGATATTAATCTAGTTGTGAGAATATAAGAGATCATTAGATAATGTTTCCATCTGAATATTTTGATGTTTGTCTGAAATATGCAGGTTGAGTTCAGGCCAAGCTTGATTCCAAGCATGGATTTGGAGTTCTTTATTGAGGTTTTAAAACTGACTAATGGCTGTATATGTATTGTTGATTATATAATGAAATTTTCTTATTTATACAGGATGATGAGCCTTTCATAGCATTTAGGTGCTCTTGTAATAATTTTGTGATCAAGCATAAAAGACCTTGCTTCTTGTGCCTTTTTTCCTTTTTGGGTAATATTAACAGGTATATTCTTATGTCTGTTTTTATTTAGGCTTGGTTTGAAGGAGAGAAAATCGGTGAAGGAATTGGTAGGACTAGAAGGCAAGCTCTACATCATGCTGCAGAGGGTTCTCTTAGGCATTTGGCTGGTACATCAATATCTAATTATTCTGTCATAATTTGGTCTAGCGATTGTCATCTTATAGGAATACATAAAAGCTTGTTATTTGTAGTACAGGCAGGGATCAGCGTGTTTTACATATTTCACCCTTGATTTAAACATTTCATTGGAAAAATTTAAGTGGTGAAGTGAAATTTTTGCACTAGCAATGCTTGAAAGAGATAAAAATGGGGAGAAAGGGATATCTGTAGTTTTGATTGATGAATCTGATTGATTCTAAATGGGCATGCTGAGTTACTCTATCTCTTAGGGTAACTGGACTGATAATTTCTTTTTCACTCATGTTCACTCAATTGAATTTATAAGCTTTGATGGCCTGTCAATCTCTATTTAAGGAAAGGGGGGAGGGCGGTGTTCATTTTTCTGATGATGCAACTATACTGTTGCCTAGAAAATGGTTCACTCATCTTGTGACACAGTCAACCAGCTAATTAATGAATCATGCTCGCATTTGGTGGTTATGGGAACACTTGTGTTCCTCTTCAGTCACCTTACAGTTTGACTATGTTTTTGCAGATATATACATGGCCCAGGCGAAGTCTGATCGCGCAGGCAGACAAGGAGATTTGAATAGGACATCACCTACTGATGAAAATGGATTCTTTGGAAATTCAAGTGCTTTTGCAAATCACCAGTTACCTAGGGAAGAGTCTATGTCATATTCACCTGCAATGGAGTCATCTAGAATTGTAAATGCCAGAATGGATGGTTCTAAAAGTTCAACTGGGTTTGTTTCTGCTCTTACAGAATTGGTGAGATGGAGAGTCTGCCCTTCTTTTTGGTTTCTGAATTTCTTAAGCTTACCTCACGATTATGAAATTCGTTTCTGTGGTTCAATTTTCCCCACCTTTACTCCAGTGCATGCTGGAGGGTCTCAGTTTAGATTTTCAACTTCAGCCTCAGCTTTCAGCCAATCCTATGATGGAGGACGAGGTTCATGCACAGGTTTTTGCTATTACTTAATTAATTCTTCGGAGTCATTAATATCTTTTGGAGCTCGAAATACTTAACAGCAGTTTCAGCATTATAGTTTTAGGGTTGCAAGAGATGTATAAAAAAACCACTATGCTGTTATTGTGGCCTATAGGGCAGAACTGTTTCATATCCTGAAAGTTTCACATTCAGTCTAGTTGTTTCATGACCTGGATCATAAGTGTTAGATTGAAAAGTGTAGTACTGATCACATATCTGAGTGAGTACCTGTGCAGGGGCATCTGTTGAGTAGTGTAATTATTTTAAGATAGTTTTGTTATCTGGGTGATCAGTTTAGTCTGCAATATCTGTTCTTCCTTGCCTGGACATCGTTTATTTGCCTGCATTAAGCTGCACTTAGAACCTTGTAATTGTTTTGGCTTGTTCATGCTGAGTCATTATATCTCACTATTTTCTCTATTATAATTTGTGTAGGTGGAAGTTGATGGGCAGATACTGGGCAAAGGCATTGGTTTAACGTGGGAAGAAGCCAAAATGCAGGTAATGTTTTATTATATCAGCAGATTTTTGATATACTGCTCTTTGTGATCTGAGGGAAGACTGACTTATTTTGCTCGAAACTACATTTCGCAGGCTGCTGAGAGGGCACTGGCTGGTCTAAAGGTTGGGGTTGGTCAATTTTCTCAGAAACGTCAAGGTTCTCCCAGGTGAACAAATCAACTGTTCATTGATAAATTATGATTTATTGGTTAACGATGAGGGGCTTTGGATGACTATCTGGGCATTGTGGGAAGCAATTTCCATTGGGTCATGGAGAACTGGAAGAGGGTGCCATTCTGTTGCTCACCTTGTGAAAAACTTACCAGAACTAAGGAGACAATGATGTTGATGTCAAATTTTTGTTCAAATATATGATTGGTGATATACAAGGAGAACTTGATAAGCAAATCTGTCATCTTGATCTTACTCATTTGGTGCACAGGCCATACCAAGGGGTCCCCCCTAAACGGCTGAAGCCTGAGTATCCGCGAGGTCCGCAACGAATGCCTTCTGCTCGATATCCCAAGAATCCGCCACCTTTTCCTTGAGAACTTCTTGCAGTCTTCCTGATGGTTCTTTCATCAAGCAAATCTTACTGCGCACGGGGAAGGACAGAGAGCTAACAAGAGTCGGATTCCCGCCAACTGCTGGTTATTGGGCATCCTCTTGTAGAGACTCCCCGACTGTGGGAAGATTTATTGCCTAGACCTGGTGTAGAAGAATTCCTCTCAGACTGGGTAGACCTGGACAGTTGATCGATCTGAGTCCCATCACAATTGAAGTTAGATCTGCAGCAATCAGCAGCAGTGCTGACAGGCCTTGTCTAAACGGATCCTTTCCCACTGATCTAGGCAAAAATTCTCTGATATGTTCGCACCTATATTTTATGGAGAGTTTGGCATTACGGGATTTTGGGTCTCTGTTGCATATGTGGTCCGTTGTACATTCAACAGAACCACGAGGGACCTTTACAATTGCAGCTTGAGCAACCAGCTGTTGACACTCAATGGCTCAGGATCCACGCTCTGGTTCCTGGTTTTGGCTCAAGAGAAACAGGGTCCGTCCTGAAAGCTTGTCTGGTTCTCCTCGGCTTGGGAGTGGCTTGTCCCCGGTACATATGGACCGTTTTCCCAGTTGCTGGTCAATTGTTATGCTGACCTTTTTCAGATGATAGTGAGCATGAAACGACAGTGAAGTCGATTTTTCTTCGACGTCTCCATGTACTCTACAATTCTTTGTTCCAGTTTAATCTAACAGCTCTTTCAAAGTGTTTGGAAGATATTGAGAGCTTTGCTTTTAGTTCTCTTTCCATGCAATCAATCTGAGAGTATTTTTTTTTTCCTGCTTCTTTGATACTATGAAACCACATGCCCTAATCCGACTTTATACACAACTATATAATTCACTATATACAGTATGGGAAACAATCAAGTTTCGATTTTGCATAATGCCGAGAGACCTTCAATTACAGAGATGAAGCTGTGTGCAAAAGCTTATTTATATGGGGGGAGTTTGGCTGTTAGTATTTTTTAAAATAATTATTTAAGTATTGTCAGATTAGATGATAGTATAAAATTAAATTACATTGGAATTTTTTTTTATATAAATGGTATTTGTAAAAGGCTGTCCGGTTTGGTAAGTATTTAAGATAATTGAAAAGTAAATGAAAAAAAATGTAATGTTACGATATCTGATGGAATAAGGAAATTAGAATAATACGAACTATTTTGGGGGATGGTGCAGCTTAGATGAGACGACGTCGTTAGAGTCAATTGTAGACGACGACGTTGTATGCGGCCCAGGGCCCTAGGAATGAATTCATAAAAGCCTCACCGTCACCAATATCTCGTCCCCTGTGAGATCGACCGAGGAAGCGAGTCAGAAATTACGCCCACTTACAGCACTGTGAGAAATGTCTTCCTTCGATGCGCACAGCGTCGATGGCGAGGCGACGAACCGTCACTTCAGCGAGGATGACAACTTCTCCGGTTACGGAGGCTACGCTGGATTCCCCGCCGGCGGCGATGGGTACAGCGCCCCTGGCCACTTCTCCTCTGATCCCGCCGGAGTATTCCTCGGAGACGACGATGTAGCCGTGGAACACGTGGCTGCCTCCCCGGAGATCTTTGGATTAGAAGACCCAAGCTCTGGTTACTCCCAGGCTCCGTACAATGGAAATGGGAACGGAAGCGTCTTCGAGAGCGATGGGGGTTTTGCGACGGACGGACCGGTGCTCCCCCCGCCGAGCGAGATGGAGCCGGAGGAAGGAGCTGCCCTGCGCGAGTGGCGTTGGTGAGGATTATGGGCTGTATAATTTGGCTGAACTTTCTATGCTCTCGGTTTGGTCTTGGCCGGATCTGCTGCTTGTTAGCAATAAAACCCTTTGATCTACCTGTCTGATAAACCTTAGCGGTGTCACTCTAGCACGTTGGTGGGAGTATTACCTGTTCGAACACATCTTTGATGGTTTATAGTTCAGAATTGGTTCAATCCTTCAATGCGCAGATTATGATTGCTACAAGGACTTTATGCTCTGAAGATTTACCAACATTTGAGCTCATGCGCAAGAGCTAGTGTTTGGATCTGAAATGAGGATCATTTAGATGAGTCTCTGCAATTAGTGTCGCATTCTAATAGCTTCAGAGTCGTATTTAATAGTTGGCAGCTCAAATATGAACTCCAATTTATTGCATTATACTAGAGTACTTTTAGGATTCAATAGCCATCAAGTTGCAGAAGGATGCAGTGATATTTTGGGAAGCATTTGAGTCTTTGGTGGCATGCCTAAATTTATTATGGAATCCTATCCGTAATCACCATATGAAATTCTTTCATTATGGGTCTGTTTAGCTGTCTCACTTGGGAAGGATTTGCTTGAAGAAGTTATCATGCTTCCCTCAAAATGATATAATGTCTGGTGCTATCCTGAAAAGTTTATCAAATGTCCTATATAAGAATTAAACTTATCAGGATATTTTTCATTGTGCATGATGTGAAGAATACTGTGATGTGGGCAATTCTCTTCCATTAATCATATGATAGTTAGTACTTAGTAGATGGAAAGAAATCTCTAAGTGCAGTAGCTTTTTGCTTCCTTGATCATTGATATCACAGGTCGTAGGTCTCTGTATTGTCAAATGCAGATGTGCTGGTCAAGCTTAATTTGAGGTTCTTTGCAATTTAGAAATTGGTGCCATAAACACTTACAGGATTATGTCTAACTGCTATTTGAGTCAAAAGAGGGCAAGGATAGTGATGTTACTAAGTGATGATCAGACTGTATCTATGTGAATCCAAGCTAGTTTTGCATTTGTGTTGGCATGGTTGCATATGTCATCCTTGCTTCTTATCCAGGTGAGCTAATAAAATGTCTTAAGCTTTGAACAAGGTTATTTTATTGATTACTTTGCCAAAGGAAATCATGTCCTCGCATGCCATTCAATTGTCTCTTCTACTGCTGTTGCATCTATTAAAAAAAAACGTCTATTTTCCTATATCATCGTCCTTAGAACAGGGGTGTTGCTTTTGCAGTCAGAATGCAATTCTGCTTGAGGAGAAAGAGAAGAGGGAGAAAGAATTGAGAATCCTGATCCTAGAAGAAGCCGAGGTGTACATCCAAGAATTCTATGAGAAAAGGAAGGCGAATGTTGAATCCAACAAGGTTAACAATAGAGACAGAGAGAAGGTAATCAATATCAGTACATTACTATCATTTTATCCAATCTTTCATGGTTAGATGCAGTTCATCTTAAGGCTAAGAGCTAAGGATTCTGTCATCTGGTAGTTATTCGTGGCGAATCAAGAGAAGTTCCATAAAGAAGCTGACAAGCACTACTGGAAAGCAATAGGTGAGCTAATTCCACATGAGGTTCCCAACATTGATAAGAAGAGAGGCAAGAAGGAACTGGAAAAGAAGCCTGGGATCTCAGTTGTACAGGGTCCAAAGCCCGGGAAGCCTGCCGACCTCTCTCGCATGAGGCAGATACTTGTGAAACTCAAGCACTCTCCTCCACCCCACATGATTCCTCCCCCTCCAGCTCCAGTGAAGGACCCGAAAGACAAGAAGGACAGGAAGGAAGTCGAGAAGAAGGTGAATGGGCCCGAGGAGCCCCCAAAAGATGCTGCAAATAAGGACATGCCAAGCGCAGCAGAGCAACCTGCAGAGAAGCCAGCTGAGGCAACAAGCACTTGATTCCCACCAACTCGAGAGGTCTCTTTTTTGTCCTTCATTCCTCTTCTTCGACAAACTGCCTACTGAATTTGTTTCTCTTATCTTGATGGTATCGCCAGGTCCATTGATTTGTCTATTGATGAATTTTTGTAATGATATATGGTTTTTCTTTCGCATCTGGAGATTCTGATCTGAGTTCATAGTGCTCGCTGTTACTACAGGGATCTCATCATCTTTATGTTAGATAGATAAGGTGTTTATTTTTGGTCCTTTATAGACAACCTTGTCTCGATTAGTAATGGTTATTGCTGCTTTGATTTGTCTCAACTTGAAAGTGGTGGATGGTTGTGGGTGTTCTTCATATTATGCAGCAAGTTGTTGTGTTTATGAGGAAGTGGTGGATACAACTTTGACAGATATATCTTGCGAAAGGAAGATGGAGAATGAAACTCTGGATGGAGATCCATTTTTGTTTCATATATAATTCGATTCATTTGCCCTGCATTGTTCCTTGGGAACTTATTATGTTCGAGCCCTAAGGTTTTGTTGAATTAATTCATCACGTGCTTCCGGTTATATCTGTTCATGTTTAGATGAGCAAGGAAAACTTACGAGGCCAAAGGAGCGCCTCCAGCTATGTCTCCAAAAAGGAATACATGATAAACACAAGTCTCGGCAAGATAATATATGAATTTGTGCACTTTGAGCGACAGCTTGAATGAGCCAACTAGTGAGAGCATCCGATTTTTTTCACAATGGGTATGGTATGTATGCCTAGTCTTCGTAGCCCGTGTCCCTGAGAAAGCCTCTCGTGTATCTTCTATTATCTATTTTGGTCCTGTCCTACTTCGTGTTTGCAGTGAGTGCTGTCTCTGGTTATAAAGCATATGATATGATTCGAATCGAACTTAATGTGATGAGTTGCCCGTGCGAGTTGCAACCCAACCCGATCTTATGATCCATAATTGCACCGTGACGACATGAGACCCTTCTAGACGCAGCCGCTCATGTCATGCTCCGGCTGGTCCTGGATTGCTGTTGTGTATTTATTTGCTTCTTCCTCACTTTGATAAGAGCATATCAACTCCTGGCGAAGCGAAGGGAAGGAAAAACCTTAAAAGATCAACGCCCAGGGTTCTGAATTTTAATAAAGCAGTCGCCGGACCCTGATGAAATCTCTGCACTGCCCTCCAGGGGCAACGGCATCCGTACAAGGACGCGCACGGGCATATTCGTCATTTCATATCAATCCCCAAAAACCACTCTCCTCTCTCCCCGTCCCAGACCACGATTCAGCCGATGAGCCTTCAAATCTACTCCAAATTCCAAAAACTAAAGATCTCTCTCTGTTCCAAATCTTGGGCCTGCTCTTCCGCAGCTGAGAGACAACCAGAGCGGAGTTCTCCTTCAAATTCAGTGAATTCCCAGAGAAAAGCCCCTCCCCTTCACCCACATCCCAAATGCCATATCCTACCACCCCTTCTCCTCCAATTTGACCTCCTCAGTAGCCACCTGAGCGCACCTCTCCACGCCCCACCCCCCACAACCCCAACAAGAAGATGATCGTCAGGACCTACGGCAGGCGGAAGCCGGGAGGAGGGATTTCTAGGTCGTACTCCGACGACGACGACGACGACGATGTTTTGGATCCCTACAGGGACTCCTTCTCTTCCCAAGAGGCCGCTCCTGCAGATATTTTTGCCTTCCCATCTCAAGACTCGGCTCACTTCGACTCCGACGGCGGGGTCTTGAGGAAGCCCAAGCGGCAGAGGAAGGGTGAGGTGGGTAAGGGGGAAAGCGCAGATTTAGGGTTTGTGGATTACTCTGTGCTCCGGGCGACCTCGACTCTGATGGAGACGCAGGAGTTTGGGGAGATGATGGAGCACATCGACGAGGTTAATTTCGCCTTAGATGGGTTGAGGAAGGGCCAGCCGGCGCGGATCAGGAGGGCGAGCCTGCTGTCTCTGCTGGGGATTTGCGGTACCTCTCCTCGGAGGAGGCTGTTGAGGAGCCATGGGTATGTGAAATCTAGGATTTGGGATTTGTCCATTGAGCTGTGGAATTTAAAATTTCCTGCCAAATCTGTCTAATTTGGAATTTCAAAGCAAGTTGTTCGATTTGTCCTTGAATATCCTTTCTGAGGTTGAAGTGCCAATTGGAGTTGCATCCAGTTGGGATATTTCTGTCGACCAAAGAACAAAAAATTGCCTTTTATTTTCCCGGGGAATGAGATCAAGAAATTTATCAGGAACTGTTTATCGATGGAAATAGAAACTTTTAGAGTAAAGGCTTCTTGAAATGTTAGGCAAAAGCTAGAATTATTTATATCTCTGATAGTTGAGTAAGCTCTGAAATTATGAATCTCGTAATGACAATGTAATGGCTATGAGCTAGACTATTATCTTTTTGTGGGGTCTAGAGATGCTCCTGTAATCCTGTAGTTTGTCCAGAGTACCTTTGAGGCCCTGAGACTTTTGGATAGAAAAGATTTTCCAAAGTTCTCGGGGTTTTCACCAAACTTGGTCATTTTTTCAGGCCTTTTTTCCCCCTTTTTTCTCTAGGTCGACTGGGTGTTTGGAGCCTTGGGGTTCTTGGTGGTATCAATTTGCTCCTGGAGATTCTGAATTAGTTCACATTTTAGCCTACTGGGTCTGAATTGGACGTGATGTTTGAGCTTTGCTGCTGGCTCTTTCACTGCTTTGAGTCATGTAATTGCCGAAATATTCTGTTGCATTGCCTTGGTAATGCCACTTCGTTGTCCTCGAGATTGTGTCATGATAAGATTTTGCATCTTATGGAGGACAAGACTTGTTTTCATATCTTTTCACCTAAGATTGTTGGATTTGCTTCAACTATAGGAATTATAGTACTGTGTTTACTGATATGATCTTCTCGTCAGGATGGTAAAGAGTATACTTGATGCCATTATGGGTCTCAGCTTGGACGATTCAGTGAGCAATATGGCTGCAGCAACTCTGTTTTACATTCTGATCAGTGATGTAAGTGGTCTCTACTATTAATTCTCATCAAATCTGATGGACTTCTTGATATTATATCTTGAAAATGGATTTTATGGGATTTCTTCTTCTTCTTCTTCTTTTTTTTTTTCCATTTTCATGGATTGGGTGTTTGTTAGATGGATTGTTTTAACTGTTACAATCGTTGCTTTCATGCACATTCATGGGCCTCACTGGGCTGCTGAAAATTGACAGTTTTTTTTAATTTTTCAAAAAGTAAATCAGCTCTACAGGATACTTTTGTGAATATATTGTTAATGTTTTGTCTTTCTTGTTATATGAATTTGGTGATATGATTGTTCCCACATGCATTCAGAATCTGCATATTCCTCTACCTTTTGAGATATTGAACGTTCAAACAATCAGTTGCTTATATAGGAATAATATTAAATACTTAATAGGGGATTATTTCATAATAATGCATTAGTGCCCAATAGTTTAATTGGCTGATTCAATAATAGAATGTCCAAATTCATTTATTTATTTAAAGAGCTAAGTGCATTACATCAGGTGTATGGATTCATTGTTGGATAAGGGAGTAAAGTGGAAGTCAATTTGATAAAAGCATTCTGAGGATGAGAAATCACTATCCTGCCTTGATAGTTGGCTGCAGCACATTGATGCAAAACCCACTATTTTGGCATGTTGAACTTCACAATAGGCGATAGCTTGTTTGTTATATGAAATTTCTCAATAGGAAATTTTTTTTAATAATGTTTTATTGGCTGCAATTGATGGCTAATTCAAGGGTAAAATACTCAGATTCATGTATTTATCAAAAGTGATAAGAGCTGCATCGGGAGTAGTCTCATTGGTATGCATCTTAGAAATAAGAGGAAAGATATTTGAGGATGAGAAGAATCACTGTCCTGCCTTGATAAAGTTTTGCATGCTACTTAGTTCTCCTTGAGCTCACTGTATTGGGTAAAGCCATATTGCTTAGTATCTGCTGCTAGGCTGCTAGGAAGATCTTGATCTCTGTGAGTTTATGTTCAGGGTCAAGATGAGAAGCTTTTGGAATCGTCCTGCTGCATTCGGTTTCTCATTAAATTGTTGAAGCCAGTAACTTCTGCTGCTAGTGAAGGGAAGCTCCCAAAGATAGGATCCAAGCTCTTACGTGTAAAGAATGATTCTGAGGTTACACGAGGTACATCTAGCAAGTTAGATTGTACCTCTGTCAGTATCATAACTAAAGTTAAGGAAATCCTTGGGAGTTGCAAGGAATTGAAGCCAAATTTTGGGGATGATTATGTATTGGGCAGACCAGAGTCAAGTCCTAAATGGATTGCATTGTTGATCATGGAGAAAACTAGTGTATCTACAATTTCTGTTGAAGGTAACATGGCAAAGAAGTCCTGTCTTCGTATTGTATGCTTAAATATGTGGGTTTTCCTTATTCATGAAATACCTCAGGGAAATCTTCTCTTTTTTGGCAAAATAAATTGCATAATATTAATAGTTATGAGAGGGTTGTCTTAGATACTCCTCGCCTATGCCTCATGAAAATGTTTATGATGGAGATGAACCTGGCATATTAGCGCTTCCATACTCACCCTTCTCGATGCATAAATAAATAATAGTTGCAATTATTTAGTCTATCTCCTTCCATTAATTAGTGTTCTATTGCTGCAGAAACTTCTGGTATTGTGAGGAAAACTGGGGGCAACTTTAAGGAGAAATTACGAGAGTTTGGTGGACTTGATGCGGTCTTTGAGGTGGCAATGCATTGTCATTCCAATATGGAGGTCTGACCATGCATGTTTGCTTGAGATAGTAATTTATAATTTTAGAATTAGTTTGGGTCAAGTATTTTGACTAGGTCTTGCAGTTTAATTAAACTTATAAAACCTGATTGGGAAGGCCTTCTTGGAGTACATTTATTGACTTAAATTAGAGTACATGCAGAAAGCATTTCCATACTTGCTTAATTTTCTTATAGTTGTCTATTCATTGTCTTGTGTCTCTTTTCTACTACAATTATTTTCATCTTATCTAAGATAATTTTTTGATGTCCATATTTGAATTTACTCCTCCATAGTTTTACGTATCAGATTGCTTCATAGTTTAAATGCCCAATTGTGCCTATGGTTTTCATGTTTGTGTCATGATGATATGCTCTTCTCAATTTCCAATTAAAATTTATATTTAGATTTTCAAACTCGTATACGGTTTCCAGGGTTTGAAAGATAGTGACTCTTCTTCCATCTGGGATGCTAGAGATGGCACACTTCTGGAGAGCTTGGTGCTGCTTTTAAAATGTTTGAAGATTATGGAAAATGCCACTTTCCTTAGTAAAGATAACCAGGTATATGAAATCTGATCACTGTGAGTTTTAGGTGTATTGTATATGTATCTAGGTTTTGAAAAGAAAATGGGCACAAGTTTCTTCTTTTGGACATTCAAATATTTTAAAAAAAGCCGTGTGTAAATTTGTTTTTGGGATTTGGTCACATGGAGGCCCTTTCTTTTCAGAATTACCTAACACCTTAAATTTTCTGTTTTCCCAGGATTATCTGCTGAAAATGCAGGGGAACTTGGATTGTCAAGGATATCGTGTATCCTTTACTAAACTTGTTCTGAATGTAGTCAAAATTCTTTCAGGTATACAAGGAAGAATTGACTTTTTTTAGTACTTGTTAATTTTTCTCTGTGATTTATTCTTTTGCGGAGATTTATGCTTCACATAGATGACTGGTGCTTGCCTTATTTCACTTATGGATGTTAGGTCTCTCCTTGCGTAAGGGCTCTTCTGCCACTGCACATGACAATAAGTTAAATTTCGCTGAAGGGATTGCATCTGAATTGGCTTTAGTCACAGAAGACAAGGGTAATAGCTTCTTTACTTCTTTCTGGGACATCCTCATTTTTTGTCTACTAAGCGGTCACAGATGAATGGCTGGTTTTCTATATTTGATTTCTGGCAGAACTCCTAGGACACGCTCCTTTTTTTTTTCATTCAAAAGAAAAAGGGAATGTTAGTTGATGAATAAAAACTGGTTGACAGATATAGAGACACAGAGGAGAGATAAGGCAAGAAAATGAAATTTTGTGCAATAAACTTGAACTTCAACCCTGTTCTAGACTTGCATGTTTCCACATGAAAGAAATCAAGTATTAATTGCAGAGAAGTAAAGTTCTGTAGCAAAGTATGCTATGGTACCAGTATTTTGCCCATGCATGGTATGAGTCATAGTGATGAAGATTCTCACACTTGTTTGTGGATGTACTCAATATCAAGTAGAATGATGATGACATGAACAAAGCTGCTATGGTCCCTTCAAACATATAGTTAATGATGTAGTCTTGTACTCATCTTTGAAATTAATTCCTAGCTACAGATTTCTAAGCTGACTGTTTCTGAAAAATTGTAGTGGGCGAAGTTTTCTCTGTCCGGTCCTTCAAGGAGAGATGCAGCATGGAAGAAAGCTCATCCCAAAGAAGTTCTGATTGTTTCCTGGACAATTACTTACTGTCATCGGCACCTTCAAAATCATCCTTCACAGAAATAAGTACTTCTAACTTGAACGGTAGCTTTTCGCTGAAGAGTAGTGTCGGCACTGCTTCAGCTTCATGTGGAGAGACATCAAGGAGTTCAAGATGTCGGACCAGTTTATTTAGTAATGGTTTTAAGAACCTTTCTTGGGAAAGGAGATCTGATTTGTCTGAGAATTCTGCATGTGATCATTCAGAAGACACTCAAGATCCATTTGCATTTGATGAATATGAATTTGAGCCCTCCAAGTGGGAGGCACTCTCTGGGAAGAAGGGCTCATCAAGAACTAAAAACAGAGGGTTGGCAGTAGGAGAGGCCAGAGATATGGGTCAGTTGCAGCAAATGAGAAATAGGGATTCTGATAGCTTTGATTCTCTGCAAGAATCAGATACTTCTAGAAGCCATCAATCTCAGGAAGCATCTTGCTCTGGAGCCACCAACGAAGAAAGTTCAAGTCTTTTAGCTGACTGTCTTCTTACTGCTGTTAAGGTTATCACCATTCACCATGGCCTTTCTCTAATCTATAGCATTCAGATAATTGCATGAGGTGGTCAGGGCGTTTCTAGCCTGTTTATTAACAGAAAAGTTTTTGAAAAATATACTTGCTTTTCAAGGAAAAAAATGGAAAAAGATGTGCTTCATTTTTGAAAACTAAATGAAAACTTTACTGATGATTTTATAAGATTTATAAGTATTTTGCAATTTTTTGGTTTTCTATTGTGCATTCATTGTTTTTCAGATCATAATGAATGCCAAATTGCCTTAAAAGGAAAATGTACTTTCACAAATCCTTATGAGCCACCAAGGAATTTCAAGAAAAGGGAGATGTTATTTGCCTGAAGAATTAGAAAGGCGTTGAAATTAAATGCTTGCTGAAACTGATACATGTCATTTGCTTCAAGAAAATTCTCCTAGATTAAGCTTCTTGCCTAGAGAAATGATGGTAGAGATGAAACATATATTGAGAAAGAAGACTCTTGCATGGAGATATGCACCATCTTTCAGTACCAATTAAAATGTATGCATGTTTTTCTATACATTTATATAAATTTTGTTTGAGGGGTAGAATGAAGCAGAGAGAAATTTTTGTAAGTCATGGGAGTATGCATAGGCAATGGGATTGATTATTTGCTTCCTCCTGACAGGTGTTGATGAACCTGACAAATGACAATATTGTGGGCTGTCGGCAAATTGCTGCCTGTGGAGGACTTGAGACAATGGCTTCAATAATTGCTGCTCATTTCCCTTCATTTAGCTCATCACCATCTTCTTCCTTGTTCTCTCTGTGTGAGATTGAAGAGTATGGTGTCGACATCCAATTTGACCATCAGAAGGATAATCATCTAACTGATCAGGAGCTGGACTTTCTCGTTGCCATTCTCGGCATGCTTGTGAATTTGGTTGAGAAAGATGAGAATAACAGGTTATTTTACTACTTTGATTCTTCCCTTGTTTAAAACAATTATACTGCAAATATGTTATTTATCCTGTCTGGTTATTAAGAAAAAAGGTTTGGATCTTTATTTTCCGACTTTTCTTATCTTCCTTCATATGGGAAGCACCAAATCATTTAAAAAATAATAAAAAAACCTTCATACCGGTACTATGTAAATAAATTGTCTCTCCATTTTTTTTTTTTTTTTGGCTGAATAAATTGTTTCTCTTCAAGGATCACTTGATGTTGATGATATACTGCAGGTACCGACTGGCAAGAGCAAGTGTTACAGTAAATGACTCAGGTTCAGATAGTGAGGCTCAAAAGGAAGTGATTCCATTGCTTTGCTCTATCTTTCTTGCTAATAGGGGAGACACTGAATTATCTGGTGAAGAAAATGACCAACCATGGGTGAGAAACATGACTGGCCATAGTTAATGGCACAGCTGTCATCTATATTTTATACATCCCAATTTGCTCATCTTTCTTATTCAAAACCAAGGAGAAAAAATTTATGTATTTGAGGTTATATTGATGATCTCCCTGTTATATATTTGATTCAGAGTCCAGTATACTACTAGACCATGGGATGACTCTGTTATGTATTGGTAAAGCAATTGCTCTTTATTTATGGATTTGAATGAATGGTGCAGGACCCTGAGACAATGATGGAACAAGGGGAAAAAGAAGCAGAAAAGATGATAGTGGAAGCTTATGCAGCCTTGCTTCTTGCATTCCTTTCTACTGAAAGGTCCCTACAGCTTTTATGAATTTTTGTTGCTTCTGATACCTGCAAGTGGGTCATATCTCATATTTTGGTTACACTATTTCCAGTAAAAGGACCAGAAATGCAATTGCTGGGTGTCTCCCAAATCACAATCTGGGAATTCTTGTGCCCGTGTTGGAGAGATTTGTGGTATACATCTGTCTGTGCCCTGGATTCTCTCCTGCTGCTAACTATTTGACTTTAAACCCTCCAGTTTTATAGAAGTTTGTTCTCACTTCATTTGTAGAACCATTGAATCTTGTGACTTACAAAAGATGATATTGCTCTTAAGTTATTTTTTTGATGGGTGATATTGCTCCGAGTGTGGATACATTAAGGGGAAGGGAGGAGATGGGAAGAAGGGAAATGTTAGACCTTATTTGGACATAAGGGGAAGGGGAGTTTCAACCTCATTTGAAGTTTTGATTGTAAAGGAAACGGAAGGGAAAGGGCAAGAGCTTTAAACTGTGTTACTATTATCATCCACCCAAATCAGCTTATTAGTCAAAAGAAAAAGTTTAATAATCTGGTTAATTTATTTGATCCTTTTTATTTTACCTCCATTCAACCCTTATGGTTGCAAGAAAATGGTCTTTTGGGAGGGGTAGAGGTATTCACCCCATTTCTCTTAACCTCTTTTAAGATTTGATTTCAATATAGGAGAGAATTCCCTCCCCATCCTCTCCTCCTTTCCTTTCCTTTCCTTTCGCCTCAATCCAAACAATTTGCTGCTTGATTTAGAGAACTGGGATTTTTATGGCAATTTGCTGCCAATACTGACTTACTTTTGTCTGTCTTCCTTCCTCAGGCGTTCCACTTGACGCTCGAGATGATGACACCTGAAACGCATAAGGCAGTTAGTGAAGTGATAGAGTCCTGTCGAATTCCCTAAAAGGAAGCTGGGTACAAACTTCAGAGATCTCTTGTACAGCAGAATCCCTCTCTTGTGGTTCTCGACTCCATTTGAATCACATGAAAGCCCACGAGCTGATGTGACAGCAGTTTCTGTCGACGAGCGTATCTTGTATCAAATAATAGTCCAATAGGTTCATCTTCTTTTGTTCATTTTTTAAACCTTCTCCTTGTTCTATTCCTACTCCATTTCATTTCATTTTTAGTCGTTCTCTGATGGTCCTTATCTTTTCTTTTTTTTCTTTTTCTTTTGGCACCATCTTTGTTAGATGCTTAGGAGCTCCATTATACCGATCATTAGCTGTGGAGCAAAGGTAGCTTGTAAACGAATATGCCTCCCTATGTAGCCCTTTAAGATAAATTTGTAAATCTCCTCTTCTTTTACAGTTGTTGATTGCTATGGGTCATTTTGAGGGTCTCTCTCTCTCTTCCCTTCTACAAAGGATTGGTGCTTTGAGACGTTTGAGGAGACAATACACATGTAAGAGATTTGTTACTGCTAGCTCTTTGGGACTGCTGCTCAAACATTCTGGCTATTAGGGAAATTGGTCTCATTCTCGTCATTCTCGCCACCGGATGGTTTATGCTATATTTAACATTATCACCAGTTGGATGTGCCTGATGTGGTTATCTGTTTTTGCTCTTTCTTTTCTCTTTCTTTTGGTGTTTTTTTTTGTTCCTTTTCAATCTCAGTTGAGTAAACGTAGTTGATTTCCAAGGTCGTCCTGTTTACACCTGAGCACGAGACCGCTATGTTTAGGATGCGGTAACGTGCCTTCCTTTGGCATGTGGGCAAGGAATTGAAGAGAATGTGTATACCTAGAATTTGGGATTATTAAGGCGGAAAGAACGCTTTTCTCTGGGGGATAATTTTCTCGGTCCCTGTGTTCATAGAGGTTGCTTGCTAAATCATCTCAATTGCAAAGGTGATCGATCTATGGGGAAGAAAGAAACAAGTAGACATGTGAAAACCGTATAATCTGCTCACTGTTGGTTCCAAGTCAGCCAAGGTACTGCCATCACATCTGCTGCTCATGTACATGTTTAGTAAGCAAGCAAAGCGTTGCTTTACATCTCTCTGTCTTTTAAGTTAAAACAGCCCCTCGAGGGCAAGGTAGTAGTATGTGCTGGCCATTTGAATTTCTTTTCCAGGTGCTTAAGATCCCACTAATATGGAATCAATTCACTCGAATTTAGATAGGAACAATCACAGAAACGGAACATGAATGGTATAGGGGCCATTGTCCGAAACCCGAAGAAGCCACCTCGAAAACATCAAGCCCCACAACATACTAAATGGGCAGTCTAGAAACCGTCCTCATCAATGGTGACGGAAACCAACAAGCTCCACCGGAACACATACCTATTTGCTGAAGGGAGCTCTGGCTGAAGTAAATCATATGAGCCCTCTCCGCCTCTTGTAATCACTTATTGTTAGAGTCTTAGTATGCCATGCACCATCATCTTTGGGGACCTGACATCCCACGGTTGCTTCTATCTTCTGCTTCCTTGCCATGAAGCCAGCAGGAGCTCCATGGGGCCCACCAAACTTCTGGAGTGAGTTCAAAGAGATCAGGATATCGAAATCGTGCAGCAAGTTTGACTCAGTGCCCTTATCAACAGGGGCTCTTGTATCGACCAATTTCCCCGCACCAGCAGCTGCTTTCAAGGCTTTAGCTGTTGCTGCCACGCCAGCTTCTGCTGCTGCTACTCCTGGACCAATCTTACTCACAGCAGCCAATGGCCCATCGGCATTTTCACTTGAAACACCATCTACAGCCTCTTCTTGATTATTGGGCTTTGAGACATAGTAATTCCTCGACCTGGTCCATCTCCTTGAGAATGGGTCGTAGCCTGCCTCACCAGCTTTCAGCTCTGTGTTCACACGCTTCAGCTCTGATGCATTTCTGAAGTTCTCAACCCTATTCTTCCTGTTCATCTCAGCTAGCCTAATGGCCTTTGCATCAGTCTGCTGAGCTTGGCGAGAGGCCTCTAGCTGTTTGAGCCTCTCGTTGATCCTCTCCACCTCCACCTCATCTTCCTTGTACTGTGCAATCTCCAACTCCCTTCTCAACCTATCCTTCTCAGCTGCAATATTCAGTGGCCTTGTCGAGGCAGATTTCTTGTCCTTCAGCATCTGCTTCACAGTTTCTGCTGAGTAGACATACGAGTTGATCTTCTTGATGGCTTCCTTCTTCTCCAGAACATCCTGCTTGGTAGGCATCCTCCCACCACTCCGATCCACCTCCCTGACCCACTGGTTGAACTCCTCCTCAAGTGGGGGAGAGTCTGATACCATTGCCATCTGCCACCTGGCAGCAGTGCTTTCACTACCCCAAACAAGATTCAGATACTTGAATGTCATTTTATTATCGAGTTTATATGGCTGGTTGGGATCTGATGCATCAACATTACGAACCATGCAGAGCCTGTATACAGCCTGCTTATTCTTTGTCCTTCCAATACCAACCCTAACAAAGCAGCCAACAATCAACTCCTCAAAGAATGGCTCCATCAGCCATTTTGCAAGTTTTGATCTCCGGACGGTAATTTCTTTAACATCCTCAAACTTCAGCCTATCAGAACCTGACAAGCCCCTCTCATCATCGCTGTCAATAAGTCCACCTTCCCCTGTATATGCTTCATCTTCACTGTCTGACCTACTATCGCTATCAGTGTGACTGGAGTGCTTGAGGCCCGCAGCAAAGGCTTTTCGCTTGACTGGGGAGAAATCTTGAGTACCAGAACTTACTTTAGAAGAATCCCTCAGCCTACGGTCAGAGTCAGGATGTTGCTGCTTTAGCCGCTTTGCCCTCAATTCGTTCAAGGCATCATCTTTGGCAGCCGCCCGGTCAGTTGATCGAGATGATGATCGGATCCTTGCCGTGGAAGGTGTTGTCTCCTTCCTTGACTGGGAGGCCTTCTCATTCTCCCTCTTTTTCGACCTGAGCGTGTCCTTGAACTCTTTATCACCTTTCTTGGACGCTCGATGTTCTAAGATCATCTCTCTCTGGAGCTCAGTCATCTGCGCAAGCTTCTGGCGGTCATCATCATCCTTGTACAAATCACTGCCGACATCAGACTCATCACTGCTACCGACCCCACGATCCACGTCTTCGTAGTCTTCATCACCTTCAAGGCTTCCCTCATCATCGTCTCTCTCAGTAGATTCGAATCTCTTCTTCAGAGGGACCTGAGATCCTGAGGGCTTCCTTCCCGAAAAACCCCGGCCACCGTCAGAATCATCTTCCCTAGAGTCACTTCCATGATCAGAATACGAACCCTCACGTCTCCTCCTGGCCTGTGGATACGACTGCCTGCTTCTCCCAGACGCGTTAGTCCTCCCCGCAGCCTCCAGAAGCAAATTCTCCAAGTCGGCCATGCCCACGACTACAAGAGCGACCCACACAATACAATAAACCATTAACCAAACCCCATCGGCGCCATCAGCAAAAAGCACCAGCGAGTATCAGGAATCTATCGATTAGGGCATGAACTCTACAAATCGAGAGAGAGAGAGAGAGAGAGATCCTATTACGGGTATTGTCTACCTTCTCAGTTTCAGCAGACTGACAACGCCACGGCCGCAGGAGCGTAAAGAAGCCGCACACAGATCGAGCGAGACAGCAATCCGTATAGAGGCTGCCGAGTGCCAACCGAGAGGAAAAGAAACTAAAATGTGATGAACAAAGTGAAAAATAAGAACACTTGCGGAACATATGGGCTTTGGGCCGAGAAAGAGCATGTGGTTTTTGGGCCGAGAAAGAACATATGGGCTTTGGGCCTACACAGAAGCCCATTGATATCATTATGAATAATACTAGAAAACGATCGTGCTATGTGTGAAATCATTAGGTACTCAGCATCAAAGTCTCTTTTTTTCACCAATATAAAATAAAAATAATAATCATAACAATAAGCCTTAGTAATATTCTTTATAAGCTCATAAGTCTTTGTGCACAATGAGGCATATCTAAATCTCCATTAATCGAGATACCAACTTAGACTAATGTGGTCATATTTCATTATTGGACCATTGGCCAAGCTAGCCGTAATTTATGTGTAATAATAAGTTTTCGTGTTTTCCATCAATTAACTAATTGTCGTTTCCTCTTGAAATTCGGGCCAACTACCTAGCCCGATGGCCAGCCTTAGAGTCAGCTCACGAATCGTGCTCGAGGGAATCGTCGTGATTGTCATTGATGCATGTTCGAAACGCATGGCGATCTTCTTACAATAGAGGCGTTGCCTGGAGGGTTCCCCGGCGGCGATCTCACCAGTAGAAGCCCCTGAAGGTTGCGACAGGATGTAAAATCAATCCACTGAAACGGACAACTTGATCGACATCTGATCAATCCGCGGACCGACCACAAGGACAACACCAGGACATGTAACGTAACAAGAAGTTTTTCTCAGCATGAAACATCAGCGCTCGTTTCTTCACCATGGTTGCTGTTCGGGTCTGGCGAAGGATCCCGACGAGCCCAGCACTTGTCTTATGCACTCGTACTCGATCCCATAGCGTATCGTTCTCAAGGCATCTTAGTCTGGATCTGGCGCCTTTGGTCGGATTGGCAACAAGTACAAAGTCACAAAAAACCACAGACCGAAGTTCTTATAATCAAATCTGCAAAGCCTAGGACGAATTCGGATCCGGGTTTGGAGCAAGTTCCCAGTTCGCATTAGCAGTGGAAGTATTTCAACGGTGTTTTCGGTGATGTCAGTAGATGCCACGGGCTGAAAACGAAGGTCCCATCACCAACTTATTTGAAGCTACCTGGTACACTTCCGAGTTTGGGTTGGGGAGCGCTCACCTTCGCTGGCGCAGAGCGTCTAAGCAGAATGAACAAACGGGGGTTCCGCTGTCAAGATGTGGGTCTGTTTCCGGTTCCTGAGGTATGATCTTAACCGAGTCGACTGACACGGGAGTAGCAATCCGAGCCTCAACTTGCACTTTGTAAGGTAATTTGATTATGGAAATGTGAAGCTAAATAGGATGAGACCATATACTTTAATTATCTATCTTGAAGACAACAAAGAAAGAACATCAGAGCTCAGTCTGATCCTTCATCTCATAATCTCACCTTGAACTTATTGGAGCATACATAAGATATCCAGGCACAAATCTACATACATGTAAGAACATAAATCCTACCTCCATATCTAAAAGGAACAAAACGCTGCAGTGCAGATTGGATTTTGAGTCTGTACTAAACGCAACTCGTACAATAGACATCCTGTTTATAAATGAATAGTGTTAGCCGATTATTCTTTAGGGACTAAACGCTCCACATCTCCCATTTCCACCTCAGATGTTCCTCTTCTCCATTCATTCTCGTCCTGGAAAAGCAACTCGATCTGTTCCAAAGACTTCCCCTTTGTCTCGGGGACGCAACAGTGAACGAAAAGGACAGCTAGAGCCGATATCACTGCGAAGACAAAGAAAGTTCCCCCGACAGTGATCGCGTGAGAAATGGAGAGAAACGTCATCGAGACCAAACCGCTGCTGACCCGGGAGCCCACTGCACCGAGGCCTGAGGCCTGGGCTCGCAGCCTCAGGGGGAAGATCTCTGAGGACAGGACCCAGTTTACCGGCCCCAGCCCAATTGAGAAGAAGGCCACATTCCCACAGACAAACAGAATTGCTAGGCCAATCCCAACCTTCCCATCTCCTACTAAACCTAAGGTAACGCTCAAACCAAGCAAGCAAGTGGTCATCCCAATTGTGCTTACATAGAGCAGGGGCCTTCTGCCAACCCGATCAATAAGGCATATGGCTAGTAATATGAATGCAGTCTTTGTGAATCCAACACCAACAGTTGCCGCCAAGAGCTGAGTATTGCCCTTCACCCCAGCATCTTTGAATATCGTGGGGCTGTAATATACTAAGGCATCGATTCCCGTTATCTGCTGGAAGCACTGAATCCCACATCCCGTTATAAGCATTCGCCTAACTCCTGGTGAAGGATTCAAGAATTCTCGCCAAACAGCTTTGGTGTCATACTTCTGTGCATTAACAGTCCCTGCAGCCTGCTGGATCTCTGATAGCCTCTCCTCAACTTCTTTCTCCGAGTCAATTGTCTTTAAAAGGACTGATCTTGCTTCTTCAATTCTGTTCTGCATCACCAACCATCTCGGGGACTCAGGAATCATGAAAAGAGCGAATGCAATGAAGACTGAGGGAAGGATCCCAACTCCAAGCATGATCCGCCAGTTTATATGCGCAGGCAACCCCGAAAAGACATAGTTAGAGATGTAACCCAGAAGGATTCCGAAGTTTATGAATATCTCGGGGAAGGAAGTGAATGAGCCTCTGGAAACAGTGGGAGATATCTCGGCGATATATATGGGAGCAATCATGACACCGAATCCGATAGCAATTCCAGCAAGTATCCTCCCTATCATGAGGACGTAAAATGAGGGTGCGAAGGACATTATTAGGCCACCAATCTGGAAGATAATTGCAGCTAAGGCGATGGTCCATTTTCGGCCAACTGCATCTGAGGTTTTGCCGCCGGCTAAACTGCCCAGGAGGGAGATGATGCTTAAGATTCCGATAAGGACTTCCTGTTGGACTTCAGAGATATTCAGATCCTCCTTTATAAATAAAATTGCTCCACTCATGACACCCACATCTGCCAAGCAGCGAAACACATGAGAAATGATAAAAGAGCAGGAAGCTAGTAGACAATTACAGAACGACACAACACAGCATGGAAAAAGGCAACGACATCAGGATGCATATTGCTCGGACTCATCTCACGAACCGACCCAATTTACAATTATCTGGAATCACCGTAGAAATATCAAGAAACGAACATGCATAAAACAGATGGATCTGCTTTCAAATTTACATAGTAATGCTGCGTTTTCATTCTTTTCTTGATAATACAAAACTCAGCTATCCGGATCTATGTACAAATAAAGAGTGAATTCAAAAAGGTAAAAAATTTCACATTTTAAAACATAATTAACAATACCAACCGAATATGAGCTCCAACAATAGCATAAACACGCAAACATCCCCAGTGACCGCCCCAAGGAAACAACATAACTCAAGGTTTCAGTCTCAACGAAGGCATAAATCATTTCGACAGACATCAAAAGAAAAACGGGGTGACTGTAGAATTACCCACCATAGCCAAGGAGCACGGAATTCAGAGACGCAAATACGGCGCAGGCCAGAACAAACTTCTGGGTGTTGTTCTGCCTTATTCCCTGTTGATGATGCGAGATCACAGCTTCATCATCCTCCGCGAGATCTGAGTCCATCCTCTTGTAACTGTTCTTCTTGATCCCCAGATCGAGCCCATTACTCCCATTCGCATCCCCATCTCTCAGGCCCATGTGAATGTCGTATAATCTCAACCGGGTCTCCTGCTCTCTCCTTCTCCGAGTCCTCTGTTTTTCTCCTACAAACTGTTGCAGGGAGAGATGGAGAGGAGAGAGAGAGAGAGAGAGAGAGACGAAGGGTAGAATGAGGGGAAGGCGTCGTACTGTTTCCTTCCTCGGTCTTTTCCCTGTTCTAATTTTAATTCATGGGCTTTGAATTGAATATGTATCCTCCAATACCAGACTCGAAAAAAGATGAATTCTAGATAAGTTAAATATTATTTTTAATTTTCTGAAAAATATTATTAATAATTATTACAATTAATTAATGAGTAAAAAAATAAGCAATAGTTAATATTAAACTTTTTCTTGCATTGCTACCCGTTTTCTTTTTTTCGCCTGTAATCATGTTTTATGTTTTTGTCATTCATAGTTCACTTATATATCTGGTCAGAAAATTAAAATTATATATAAATTATATAAAATACAAAAGACACATGAAACTATCTCTGTAATTAATCATATAATTGACAATATATAATCATATAGCTTATAATTGACATTTTGCATAGAACACGGGTTGGTGTCTATAGTGAAATCTAGAAATGTTGTTCTTTTGTCAGATAATAAATAATACCAAAGCTTAGATCTGGACGCAGAGTACTTCGCAAGATAGGGTTGGCGGCAGGGGCCAGTTTCATTTCATGCTTTTGCTTCTTTTTTTTTTAATTAGACTTTTGACCTTTTTATTTTATTTTTAAGGTAGTAGGATGCCCATTGGCCGACTTGATTGACGGACCAAACAGAGAGAGGATAGGAGCATGGGGGAGTTGCGATTCGCTGAGGTTGTCCCTCTACAAGTAATTCTACGCTAGCGATCGATGGGTGCCACGTGGATCGCGAGGTTGACAGCAGGGCTGTCGGCTCAGGGGTAAAGACAAAGGAGCGCTTCCTTCGAGATAGCAATCCTATATTGTGGGGTACCCTGCCTTTGGACTGGGATGGGTCACCGGTTGCTCCGGAGAATCCTCTGTTATAAATTAACAATAAATAATAAATAAGATGTTAAATTCGGAATTAATATTTAAAGATTAATAATGTACATTATTAATTTCAAAAAATAGGACACGAGTTTGAGAAGATTCATTTTTCGTTGATAATAAATATTAAAGTAATAATCCTAATTTACGAAATTTCCAAAAATAAAGGCAGGCGCTACGATGACATGTATATATATATATACATATATATCTATTCACGTTCCAACACTTGAGGGATATTCCGAGTAATTAACACGGTTTTGACGTTCACGGTTACCTTGACTTGAATTATCATATATCGTGTAAAAGCTCGAATGCACTCCCACTAATATATATTTATTTATAAAGACGTTTCCTGCCGCTTACTGTTCTATTATTGGGTCCGAACATGTTGGAAGTCCAGTGATCTCTGCGTATTCGATCATTCAACCAGGGATTACAAGAGATCATTCCAGAACAAATTCCTCGACCAAGAACAGAAATCATAATCCAAGCAGTAACTCTGAATTGCCAGAGTTTAGAGCCAACTTATCAGTATGCTATACAGCTCAGGTGTCGGCAAAAGGCCCACCAAGCGTTCCCTCCTACAGAATAACCTGCAGGCTTCAGCTCAGGTACACTCTTTTACATCACCTCATAGGATCCTTCGGCGAGGAACTAGAAGCTTAAGAATAGCATCGGGAAGCCTGGAGTAAAATATCAAACCCAATGCAGTCGACAGCTCAACGGGCTTCAAAATTTGAAATCTTTCTTCTTCGACTTCCCATCCTTTTCCTGCATCTTGCGCTTCCTCTTCTTCTCATTCTGCAGTAAACACCGCATCAACAGCGGGACCCAAAGAAAAATAAGTGTTCATATGGATTTGATAAATGAAAATAAAGATCAGTTGCGGTGCGGAATTGCCTGCACATAATCCCCCCGTGATCTGTGATCTCTTATGACTTCTATTTGAAAATGATTGTCACAGCACCATATCTACATTGTTTCAACAAATTTCCTCTACTAACAACAACCTACCAGACTTTCAAGTAAACTCCAGATAGTTCAATCGGTGTATTGCAGCTCTAGAATATATATTTCAACTATAGTCCCGTGGATAAACTTCTCCCCGCTCAATTTACGAAGTAGAACCATCAGCTTGAAAGAGCTTAATAATTTCCAACGAGTTAAGAGAAGACAAACCTCAGCAACCATGTCGCTAAAATCTTCCCGTTGGCTTCGCAACTTCTCCTCCTCTCGTGCCTCATCATATCTATCGATTGCATACAGAATTAGAAACTCAACTAACCATATCAAGGAATGCCAAGTAAGGTGTGTACAGGGTCTGATTGTACTCACTTAGCAGCCAAAACATTGTCCATAACTTCCAATTCTTCTGGCTGTAAAGTAACATCAACTTTGTCTGACTTTTGTCCTCTGAGTAGATCAACCTGAAAAAACCGAGGAAAGAATACTGATTTCAGGTGGAGGCGGAAAATGAACAAAAACTTGAGAGTCAAAAAGCATCTCATGAGTGCTTATTTCTCACCCTTTTGGCTCCGGTTTTGTCCTGAGTGCCAGTATTTACCACATAACTGCAGGCAAAAAAAAAATGTAGGAGACTAACATATGTACAAGTTAACTATATCTTGGTCTATCAAATTCCAGGATGGGGATAGGAAAGGCTCCTACGTGTGTGCTGTTCCGAGCAAAGTCCCTGGAGCAATCCTCTCCTCTTTCTCTTCAAGAACCTGTAGAAAAGCACGCAAGGGATCAGGATACATCAAGCAAAGACTTTGGGCACACATTTAAAAGAGAAATTTGATAATAGTGCATCACTTACAGTGTAAAGAGGCCTGTCAGCCTCCTTCCTCTGCTGCTTACGAAGGTCAATAACATCAGGTGTCTCAACACCAGTAGGTGTGCTGACAGGCAAGAAAAGGAACAGACATTTCATCAGTAAGAACAGGATAGCTTCTAAACACCCAATTGATGGATGTGCACCACAACTCAATGATTACTATCTGTCACTAGTTGACTGACTGGTTAATCCCAAAAAAGCATTAGAAGCCCAATGACAGTTTCTAAACACCCAATTGATGGATGTGCACCACAACTCAATGATTACTATCTGTCACTAGTTGACTGACTGGTTAATCCTAAAATGCATTAGAAGCCCAATACCTTGAAAGACTATCTACAGACTGAATACCAGATTCAAGATCCTCTTCTTCAAGCTGTTCTTCCTCAATCTCCTCCTCTTCTTCCTCCTCCTCCTCCTCCTCCTCCTCCTCCAAGTCACCCCAGTGCTTGGTCTTATCAATCGGCTCTTCCTGCATTAACAGTTAACCATTCAATAAAGAAAAAAGTTAAAATATATAAACAGTTGAAAAATAAATTCTATCCCAAAGATTTTAGTTATTTAATTTCCATATGGAGTTTACAAGCTTACTTCAAACAAAACAACTAGATTATCTAAATCTAAAAGAACAGAAAGCTACCTCATAATTCAGCTGCTCTTGCTGCAGAACTCCAAAAACATCCCCATATAAAGGACGCCCATACTAACACAAAATAAGAGGACAGAATTCAGAAACAGCAAATACCTACTAAATCAGAAAAGCACTCTAAAAGAGAGATGCAAATGAATGAATGGAAATTGGGACTCACTTCATCAACAGGAGGCTTGCCCCAACCGCCAGGATGGTAACCAAAGCTAGCTCCAAGTGGAATAGGAGCATTAAGCCCAGGAATTTTCAGCTGTGGGTATGATGGAGGAGGACCATATCTCTGCAAGGAAAATTCAAAATAAAGCCAAACTGAAGGAGAAAAATATACATCAAGGTAAAACACAAACTCAAAAAAGGGAAAAATACAAAGACTTAAAGCATTTGAACCTGCATATTGATCAGCCAAGGAGGAGGAGCTCCCTCCGGCATTCCAAGAGCCTCTTTTAACCCTTGTGATAGCATCCCAGGCTTCATCTCTCTCAGTTTTACCTGTCAAAAATATAAAGTCAGATTATTGTTAAAGAAACCTATATTCTAAATGAGGAATAAGATTGTATGCATGAACTGTTAAAAACAAATACCTCAAATTCTTTCCCTTCAAAATATAGGTCACCATGAGAAGTCAGCTTTGGCTTGGTCTGGTACTTGAAAAATGCATCATGGAGTACCTATAAACAGGAGGAATCTTATTGAGAGATGATCACAGTAGTTTATCCTTAGCATGCCATGATGAATGACAAGAACAAGGGATCGCAGCACTAATTTAAGATAAATACAACAAAGAAAAATGTGCAAAGCAGCAGAACAAGAGACCTGATAATCAATATCCATTTTTCCCATTTTTGGTTGCATCCTTTCACGTTGCTTTTGTTTCAACTTCTTACTATCCTCTTTCTCGATGTATGCCTGCAAGATATAAAGAGACCAAAATAAGCAAAGAATGTGTAAGATGTATATATAATGAGCCCAATTAGCAGGAACAAGTCCAGATTGTTCAAGTATTTACTTGTCTTATTTTCTCAATACCAGTGGCTGCAATGAAATCTGGAAGCTGAAATGGCTGTTTCTCAATACCACGCTTTCCCTGCACAAATTCAGTTAATGATGAGATAACTGATTAGCAGAAAAATACCTGTATATAAGTTGAGCTCTACTATTGTAAATTAAAATGGAACTCGACCAGCTCAAAAAGCAGAGCAGGAGGGCATCTGAAAACAAATATCAGAGTAAATCAGCAAAAACATTAGCTACCCAAAAAATAATAATAACTTCACTGCATAGAGTAGCAAATTACATAAAATTCTACATCTCAAATCACACCCATTAGTATTTCCTGCACGATTAAATAGAGGGAAGCACTGGCCAGGAATAGAAAGCAAGACCTAATGGTGTTTAAAATTTAAACAGATTTCCATGCCAAGGTGACCCTACTCCCTAACAATAACCAGTCACCACGATGTCAAAATTCTAATGGCCCAATTAGACCTACCAGTTATAGCTCCAACAATGACACAGCTGAAACCCTGCAAGATTCAGATATATACATATAAGAGAACCTCATTGACTATATCTTCCCTCACCCTCTTCCAAGAGATCTCATATTATGGCATTCAAACAACCAAAAACACAATAGCATATTATTGGTATAAATTTTAGAAAGAGTGAATAACCTGCAAGAACTTCCTCTTTTGGGACCAGTGCCTAGGAACAGGTACAGTATTACGATATGATTTCAGATAAACCAGCAACTTTGGATCAGCAGCATTTGCATCCCATATCTGAAAATTAAACTATTGAGTTATTAAGCAGTAACAGGCCTTGAAGTGAAAGGGAAGTGAAGGAAAGAGCAAACAGTAGCCACATTTTCACTGAAAAAGATAAGTGAAAATCTTCAACCAAAAAAATGCAAGCAGAAAGTAGCCACGTTTACCTCAACAATATCAGGTCTTGAACAAATTTGCTTCAGTTCAGCAATCTTCATTCTCCTTTGAAGCTAGAAATTCAAGTAAAATAGAATTAGCGTTGACAAAACATATTGAAGGAGGAAAAAATGAAGAATATTTAAAGTAGAGATAAAGAGACAATCACAACCTAACAATTACCTTTTTCTTCTTATTCGATAATCCTCTCTCTTTTTGCTCGTTATTCTGCTCTTCCTCTTCCGAATCGGAATCATTCTTATTTTTTGTAGCATCATTTTGAGCATCCTCCTTCTTATCCTCATTTTCCTGGACATGAAAGATATTGATAAGTAATTTAAGATCGCAGTATGAACATCCTTTCTACAAATAACGGGAAACATGTACCTCCAACTGAGCTGTTCCACTGAAACTAAATTTCTCAAATATCTTCCTGAACTCCTCGTCAAATCGATCCTCTAACTCAGGTTTCTCGGGTATGTACTCAACTTCAACATTCTCCACAACCTACAATCCCGTAAAACCCAGCATCAGGAGACGAATGATATGAACAATGAAGTCGAGGTCCGTCAGCAGATGAACGTGCAAATCTGAGCACAAACGCAACTTAACCAGTGGGAAAAAAGGGGGCACAAAATAGAAAATCAAGAACATGCAAGGTCCATAAGTGAATTGCATCGTTGCTTGCCAGCTCTCACAAGAACACTCCAGAATCGAAGTGGCCAATAAACTACCATACTCGAACCCCCAATAAACTGGAAGGAACGCTAACATGTCAAAAGCAGTGTAGGGGCAGTGACCTGTTGAGTATCCGATTCACCCCTGTCCTCCTCGCCTTCAGCGGCGGTATCCGGAGCCTGAGCAGCCCCATTCTTCTTCTGCTTCCGCCGGCGGCGGCGTCGCTCGTTCTCGCGGGACTTCTTGGCGTTGGAACCGGCGCGGTTGCTCAGAGCTCCGTTAGACACCCCGCCATTATCTTGCGGCGCCGGCACTGGCGGCAGCGTCTCAATAGTCATCGTCGTCGGATCTTCTTCCCCTTCGGGGCAGTTTCTAGGGTTCGTTAGGAGAGGGATGATGAGATGATGAATCGAGAGGGGTGATATGGTCTTTTCGTTTCTTCTATACCTGGTAAAGGCCGTTTTAGGGGCTATCATTATTATCCTCAGCCACACAAAAAAAAAAAATCTCATCTTTCAATGGAAAAACCGGGTGGTGGGACTGGCTACCTCGATTTCGGCGAGCTCCAAATTCAGCGTGCTCGTCTCAATATCAATTCGAGAAAGATCGGCCTAATGCAAATCTGGGTGGGGCAACGGTGCTCTAACTCTGGAATGCAGATCTGCCGACAATCATGTGCACAGACGAAGAACAAATGAGAAAATTGTCATGCTGAAAGTTCTGCCGGACTGGCATCATCGTCTTGGTCTTGGATCGACTTTCTTCCCACAGGATCGTGGGGGTACTTTTCAGACAGCACGAAGGAAGAACATACAACTGGAAATGAAGAGAAGAGAAGCATCGTCCAAACACGAGGACATGATCAAGCTAGTTGATGATGAGATATTCGTCCCAATAGTTACTCGAAAAAAGAAATCTGCTAAAACAATGAACATACTGCCAAACGAACATGTCACATAGAGCAGTGTCAATTCTTCATAGCCCTCGGTTCAGCTTTTTCCCACGTTAACATTAAGCATAATCTCCATGCAGAGAAGAAAACCGACCAACAAGCAAACAACTCTGAAATGGCGAGCTTCAAACTGAAATGTCAATGCATATACATTCATGCCCAAGCCTATTTCCTCCCTTGTTCATAGTTGTCCGGCCAATGGCAGTGAAAAGGCAGTGCTATAAGAACCAAAACACGAAAAAAGGTTCCCCAGACAAACCCAGTGACACGAAGTACAGCTCTACAATCATGAGCTTTCTAAATGTACACAGCACTTTTGCTTATTCACAGCTATCTGCATCTCGAATAAATTCTGTCCAGGATATATAAGTTCTCATAGTCGCTTCAATACCAATGAACACAAACAACTAAATGACAACAGACAAACCTCATAGAATCAATTAATGTAAGTCGTAGAAGGAATGTAGAATTGAATATACAAAGACAATGAAGGGCCCTCCTTTCAAGCTTCTCTACCAATTTCTTCGACAGCAACTGCAGGCTCGAGTGCTTCTGCCTTTCCTCGTGATTTCAGACATAAGGTAATCTATGCCTAAACTCTCACAGCTCGGTCTTGTAGCGTGGTTCTCTCGGTCTTGATGGAAGTTTTGGCAGTTTTGCTTTCAACAGGAGATCTCTTCACGGATGTAGCTAAGCCACTAGCAGCAGTTCTTTCAGCAATTCTCCTCTTACGTTCAAGCAACAATTCTTCCATTCTTTTACGAACCTCTTCTTCCTGTTAATCAATATGTTGAGTTGAAAAGGTGGCAAAGGTCGGAAAATGATGTCATGGAACAAAAAATAGCACTCAAGTTTTCTATCATTTTCATATTGGAAGAAGAGAATGAAAATAAGAACTCATGTTGGATTTCACTTTGCATGCCACTTTTTGATCTAATATCTTTAGAAAGTATAACTGAATACAAACTCATTTTTCCTCATATAAGAGAGAATACAAATGAAAAGGTATACAAAATTTTCATGGCTCCCTAGAAAGATGAAAAGCTGAAAATTACTATTTGATTTTCATCTTCGATCAAAAAGAAACAATATGGTGAACAGAAGATATAGAATGACAGAAAGAGATTTAAATAGATTTGATGGGTCTTGCGATTTAAATCATTTTAAATATTTTAAAATATAAGGCAAGATGCAGAGGAAAACCAAAAACACTGTAAAACTTTCATTAAGATGAACTGCAGACTAAAGAAACCCATTATCCTGCAATACTTACCTTCTCAAGTTTGCTCTTCTGTGCAGCAGTTCTATTCACTAGAGTCGGCCTCTTAACCCTACTAATTGCTTCAGGTTTGCTTTTCCCAACTGGAGGCCTATTCACAATTTTCAATCTCGTATCTTTTCCTGCAGAGAGTTCTTTCTTCTTACCACTGTTCATCTTCCCATCAGAGGAATTAGGAGTGTTGCCAATTACTTCCTTGCCCAGAGACTTTCCAGCATCAGCCGGTGAAAAATCAGCATCATAAACTGATGTCCAAGAAGGCCTATTAGAGCTTGCACCATTGTCTCGTTCAAGGACCACGTAGAGGTCATCAGGCTCATAAGTTGTTGATCCTTTCTGTTTGTCTTCTGAAGCCACTGCATGGATAGCATTTTCCATCTGAGATGCTGACATATATTCCAAAACCATGTTGAAGTCCCTTGAATCATCAAGTGATGTTCGATCCTGTATCATAAATGAATCATCTATCTGAGGATCTTTACAACTTTTCCCCATATTATTGAGGAGATCACCATCAAATGTAACTTGTTCAACATTCACATCCCTACGTTCCAGTTGTTTCACTGCCTGATTCATGATAAAGCCATCATCAGACCTTTGAGTCTTGGACAACAATGAATCAGCACTAGAATCAAGTAAAGAACTACGAAGATTTTCTAATCCTTCAAAGCTTCCTGATAACAGCATGGCATCATCTGCAAATTCCCTTCTCCTGAGAACTGGATGGGCATTCTCTCCATTTTCGAAATCAATTGACTTCCAATTGGGTTGATCTTCTCTGGTCTTCTCAGTCATGACTAAGGAGTCATCCGTGACCTTTCGTTGTGTTATTACTTTCTGAATCCCGCCAGAGACTTCATCTCCAAATCTCCCGGTGGCAAAATGCTCGTCCTGAGAATTTTCAAGCTGCCTTTCTGTATTCAGATTAGGTTCCTCCTTTTCTTTCATGAGAAGGTTCTGAAAAGCATCCCAATTCTCATTTATGCTTCTTGCAGTAGTAAGAGCCCCAGTATCTTTAATCTCTTCTCCATGCTCGGACATGTGATTCGACGAGTCCAACTTCTTATGGGTGCTCCTCTTGGACTTCTGATGATTTTTATTCAAAACTCCAACGGCCTCCTCTACCTGCTTCTTGAGAGAAAACTCATCCTCGGAGGAAGAGGAAGAACTGTGAGATATGGCATCTTCTTTTTCCCCATCTTTGGAAGCAATATAGTTGATGTTCCTGATTACAACCATTCTTGAAGACTTCTTCCTGTGTTTTTTACGTTGTGATTGTTCAGTGGAAATACGCCTTTTCTCTCCTTCACATTCACTAGATTCGGTCAATGAGTCTTCTTCTGAATCGACACCTTTATCATCATCATCTTCTTCTTCTTCCTTGTGCAGATTCTGCTCCTTCTTAGATGACCTGGACCTATACCTCAACTCTTCTTTCAAATCTTGATGGACCCCTTCTGAACTAAATGCCCACCTAGGATAATTTAGACTGTTTGGAGGCATCATTGGAAAAGGGTATCCTTGATGCAGAGGCATCTGGTGCATGGAATACATGTATGGAGGAAATTGGTTTCGCCATGGAATTTGCATATGAATTTTGTTTGCAGCAGCATTATCATCTGAACAATAGCAATAAGCTAGTAAGAAATTATAACATCTAAGAATGAGAGGGAGCCTAGAAAAGTCACTCACCTTTCTTGCCTTCCACACAAGCATTCGTAGTGGACTCTTGCTTTGATGCATCAGGAGTTCCAATAGGAACAAGCTTATTATCCCTGGCTGCATAATTTCTCTCATTTGCGAGTATTATTCCCGGGGTAGCTGGAAACAAGAGCTCTGAGGAAGAGTAGGCCTCCATTGCAGACAGCTGCTCCATCCAAGGAACATCAGATTGCTTCTTCTTGCATAGTTCCTTAAACTCAACGCATGCTTCTCTGCCAGAATTGATACCAGTATATCAAAATATCAGAGAGAGATAGGGACAGACAGACAGACAGAGAACCTAATACTCAGTTTCATAGGTTAGCTCCTAGAGTCCTGATATGATTACCACACTTGCATAAAGGAGGTGGCAGATAACACTCCAACGCAAGATAAGGATCATTACCAATATCTATCTTGCTTAGATATCAATAATGTAAAAAGGTTTATGCATACAAATCAGCCACCACCTGAACTGGTCAAATAGTTTCAGTCTCCAGCTAATACACATTCATACTTGATTTGGTTTGAGCTCCTTTCAGTAAATTCTCATCAGTGTGGGCTGCATAATTGCATTGCTCTTGATACCTTAAACGAGAAGCCCCAAATGTCTCGGAGAAAGCAATGAGCTCGTCCATGTTTTCCACATCAAAACCAGCAGCCCGTCCACGTGCATATGCCATTGCCTGTGAACGAAGCAGCATTGCTCTTCGGGTTTCTAGGAGATGTTGGAGATGTACCCTTTTAAATAGCAATGTCAAGATGAGTAAAACACAGCACTTATACCCAGCAGAGTGGACAGGCAGTCTTTCTAGTGAATCACCTTGAGTTCTCTTTTTGCACGGGATCCTCATTTTCAGCAGTTTCACCCTGCTGCACAAGCTCATGAATACTTTGACCAGAACATTACATAACAAGAAATTTTCTATTTGGGGATGAAGCATTTACCTTTGAGGAATCACTTGACTTGACCGAGTTCCCATTGGAAGCTGTAGGACTCCCTGATGAAGTACAAGTCATTGACAAACAAAACTAGAATGATATGACAATTTTAAGTAGAGTATTTTAACCGAGAGATTTCAAGGTCAAAGATACCATGCTCTCCTTGTCTTGATAAATGGGCCTTCTCCAGTTCGTTAGCTCGAACTGAACTTTCAATCTGTGATATCTCTTTTTCCAGAGCGATGAATCTCTCAAGAACTTCTGGTGTGCTAACAAATCGCACGAATCTGTCAAGAGAGAAGAACAACCTTCTTATGACTATAAGTGATCTATTACCAAATCTCCCAGTCCAAACCAACTTCATTTTTTGAAAAATTCAGAACTTTCACAGTCAAATGTTGATTATCACATCTGAGCAACTTGACAACCCATTAACATTACAAGCTTTGCTCCTATTATCAGACACATAGCAATGAAAACATGACATCGTTTGAAACAGCAGCATCTCACATGTAATAAATGCAATAACCAGTAAAGGCAGATCAACTGACACAAAATAAACGGCATTAAGTGAGTCCGTTTTCTAGAACAATTCACGACCCTGTATGGTTTTAAATTATAATTTCTAATCACATCAAATGGCAAATATATGAAATTATCAGATGGGCAGCCTATATGCATAAATCGAGAATCTGTTCACTTCGTGAACAACACGCAGACAATTTGACCATAAAGAAGATCACTTTAGACAAAAAAATATAGATCAGATAAATTCAACTAATACAACGAATCCCAGTAACATATCTAATGTATATGCATGTAAATGCACATCAAGACATACAAGACAAAAATTATGAAAAACAGAAAGCAGGCAGTATCAGTCAATTCGATTATAACAAAGATAAGGCTAATTCCACAAGCCAAAGAACTGATATCTAAAGCAAATTTATTTATCCAAGGGAAGGTTGATTCATAGCACCCCTTGGATCAATTCAAAGAAGAAAGCGATGCCCCGTCAATACTAACTCGGTCTACCACATTTAAATATGAATTATTCCAGATATGGAACGAATAAAACAGAGGAAGCTCGCCAAAGTCGCTTGGACCATAATGAAGAGACAAGTCCGTCAAATCCCACACAACAAGGAACAAAGTATGTTCAGGTCATAGTAGATTTGGCCATGAAGAGGGGACTGGAAACTTGGATCTCCCAACATATCCTCATCATTGCGAATAGCCAGATGAGGATGCTGATGATGAGAAAAGGAAGGCCTCAAATCAGACTAATAGAATCATCTTTACCTCTCAAAGGTGGCTTTGGTGAACCAGGAGGTGTCCTTTGAAACCGGAGGACGAAGAGTAAAGGAATACCCTCCTTTCAAAATCTCATCTTTGGCGTACTTCAGGTGGCTGAGGAAAGGCTCCAATAGCCCATGAGCCAATTTCTCAGTCTTGCCCCCAGAAAATATCACAAGATCGTACCTTCATATAGAACCCATATTAAAAAATCGACAGTGAGACCGAGAACCGAGGGATCCAGACATAGACAGAGAGAGACGGGTGGACCTGAGTTGCACCGTACCTGGTCCGAGTCGGGGTGAGTTGGAACAGTACGTAATCAAGCGGTGCACTCGAGTCCATTACGTATTCAGCTCACAGGCAGAGACGGGGACACAGAGAGAGGGGGAGGGGGTGGATGGATGGATGGATGGATGTAATGGCTTCGACTTTTTGAGGTGGTTGAATGTGAACAAGAACAGAGCATGAACAAGTGGAAGCTCGAGACTCTTAGGCGGAGCCGCGGCAGCTGTTGCTGAACTGGAAGTTAGCCAGAAAGGACGATGGGCCATGCACGTGACTCGATTTGCTCTCTCATTCTCCCTGAACTTTATTTCATTGCATCAATATGAACTAGCCACTTCGACTCTTCACTTTGCTTCGCCCCCACCCACACAGCAAAGACGAATCATTTTTCCTGTACTTACACAGCGGGTGGGGCCTGACAGTGGATCGAAGTGTTTGGACTTTGGACAGTTCCTCCTCGACCTCACGCAAGCTCCAAATACCTCATTATTGGATTCTCTTCCCTCCACTGGGTCCTCTTCGTTTTTATATAAAGCACATAATTTTAGCTTATAGTGCTGTAATTTGGTACCATACAGAGCTAAAACCATCCAATAGACAAAACATTTAGAATCTACAGAAGCGGTTGAAATCTTTGAAGTGCAGGTAATTTTACCATCATGCTTGTCAAATGGTTTCATTCGAATACAATAGCATTACATCTCAGCCAAGAAAATTTTACCTTCCTGTATTGCAGCATTGACAGTTCTTCACAATCCAGCTTTGTGGTCAGAAATGCGGCTCAATGGTAGAGATTGGAGGTCGGCTTTGGCTCTGACGCCCATTATATCTCCAGCCACTCGGCCTCCGCATTTATTATCCCTCCACATATGAACATTTTTTTATGGTCATTTTAATAACGGAAAACATGAGAAGACACTGACACAACTTTTTTCCATGAAGGAGACAATTGCCATATTTAACAAGGGAAAAAGGTCAGGTTTTTAGACAAACCTCTCTCGATCTCTCTTGACTGTGATGTACATAATTACAATGAAATTTGACCCAATTCAAAATTGAGTTCAGACGATGAATCTCTCCTATAATTGTCGCCTTTTCTTTGGGATCGCTACTGATCCCAGTGGCGGATGGGTGGCCGCGTTTCCTCACTGATTGAAGGTTCCAGAGTAGGCTAAACATCTGGCTTCAGTTGCATCTCAATTCATGATTTGATTATTAGTTTTATTTAATATTATTTAATAAATATTATTTTCTCATTAATTTAACCATGTTACCACCACATAATTCTATTTTATTACACCATTTTTTAATGATATTTTAAGATTGTATGAATTAATCAAAGCATTACAAAAATGGAAATGTAAGATGAGTAAAGGATAATTTCGTTTGATAGGTTTAGCCATGGATGATCTGGTTAGAATGCTTGACCAGATGATGATTACAGAACGAAAAATGCTTTCGAGGGGAAGGAGACCTAGAAAGTAAGGTGGAAGGTCACCGTCATCACATCATAATCACAATCATCATGCACCGTGCGCTAGGGTTCCCTCAACAACCCACCACCGTTCGATCGATCAATTGTGCGCGGCAAGAAGAGCGTCATCCTGTCCCCGTCCCGTAGATTTTTGTATCCCCGAGATATCGGTAATTAATTCTGACAAAATCAAAAAAGAAAACAATATTTTTTTCAATGCTGAATTTTTATAATTTTATCACTCTCTTCTTAAATGTTTATTTTTTGTTATTCTTATCTTTAACATTCTCAATTTTTGTTATTTTAGTTTTAACATTAAATTTTCTATTAAGTGTTGCTGAAATGGCATTTTAAAAGTTAGAAATATTGTAAAAACCTTATGAAGA
>CXYZ01003352.1:3328099-3339089 GCA_900006705.1 Sonneratia caseolaris | reverse complement strand
TTTTAAAAATAATTATTTATATAATTTATAGTATATTCATACGATATTTTTCAACCTGTCTCATTTTTTTTCTGCAATTACCGGCAAGGCTTGAAAATCTCATACGAATTGCCAGCTCTTCCTTGTGGAGATTATAAACAATATGTTGTTATCTAACCAATGAAGATGATCATGGCTCCCACTAACTAATTATATATATATATATATGTATATGTATTTTTTTCTACTACCAGTATAGATTAATTAAAATATTTTAACATTAATATAAGATTTTAATACTGTAAATAAAGAAAATTTATATTTAAAATTAAATAATATAATATAACATCTTAAAAATTAGCCAATAAACAATCCCACAAATCTCTTAGTTACAACATTAATTAATTAAAAAGGTCTCGGACAGGGACATCCTAGATCCTAGGACATGAGCGTCGAGCATGCACTGCCATGTTGTCCAGTTCGCCCCCACCCGCATGAAAAGTCGAGAGGGAGATGGGGGCAATCTTGGTCGACGAAACCCTAGTGGTCGGGAGGAAGGGAGCGATAGCGAGCACATTATAGTCTAGGGTTTCGCGGGAGCACTAGCTAGGGATTCGGCACTGATTGCGGTTCACTAGTTAACCATGCACAGTATTTTTCTTTTTTTATTCCAGTGAAATTGTGGTACGATTTTCCCGAGATTTTGCGGTACGATGCTAGGGTTCGACAAGATTTAAGTTGCTAGCATAGCACTCTGAAAGCCGGCTCGCCTAGCATATATATATATATATATATATAACCTACAAATTATAATCCTAGTTTCATTTAAACATAAAAGCTCCGCATTAATCGAATCAACCATCATGCAGTAGCATGTGGGACTATGAATTGGTGATAATGGGAGTTCCCGGATCCATCTATCAATCCATTTACATGCCCAGAAATCAAGAGTATGATGGGGTGATTCAAAAGGATTCTAATAAATTCGTACAATTTCAAGGGCCTTTACTTAGTTTGTTTATAAGTTACGTCTACAAGAAAACCAGAATGAACCAAATTGGATTTCCATCCCCTTGAGCTTGCCATCTGCACTACTATGACCATAGTCAGAACTTCAGCTTGGGTCGGAGAATGGGAGTAGGGGCATTGAGGTATTCCACTCCAAGGATGAATGGGAGAAAAAAAAATTTCTTACTTTTATTTCTTGAACCGAGGGGTCCGTGAATTGGGATCCTTGGCGCAGAAAAGTGCTCAAGTATATGAAAATTGGTGCCAGCAAGCCCAGATAGGAGTAAAACAAGGCCCCGCTCGGTTCGGTCGGTCCAAGACTCGGAGGGAAACGACATATATCACAAACCCACAGTTTCCTCCCCTTTAGCATACGGCAAACTGCCACCAGCTGGACCCGGCCGACTCCAGTGCTTCCACTTGGATCGAGTGCCATGATCCAGCCGGCAACACATGGAGCCACGTCAGCCCGATCCCGGGAATTGCCAAGGGCCATGTCCTGAAGGGCTTCTCCATGGTATCGGTCGGAGATCTCATGTTCGTCATTGGCGGCCGACTCTGCCATAAGGAGATGGCTCACGTCTCTGACAAGCTAGCGGACCTAGTCGATAACGAAGTTGACGTATTGGGTTCGGTGTTTTCCTACAACGTGAGGAGCGGCCCGTGGATGGAACACTCACCCATGAGGTTCCCTCGCTCAGATTCGTCTGCACCTTGTGCGACGACATGATTTACGTTGCAGGGGGGCAGTCGAGCTTGGCTTGCGCTCCGGCCCGGCGTCACCTTTCAGGACCGAGAGGAGCTCAGCGGAGCGGAGGTTTTCGACACTCGGACCGGCAGGTGGGAGCTCATGGCGAAGATGCGGCAGCTCGATGTTCCGCCGAACCAGATCGTGGCCGTGGACGGGAGGCAATGACCTGGAAAGGCCACATCGAGGCTTATGACGCCGAGCTCAACATGTGGAACGAGGTCGACAACTCGGGCCTGAGAACCATGCCGTATCCGATCAGTCCTTGTGACGGGAGACACTGGCCCGAGGTCGAGGAGCTATACCTTCCAATGGCACCGATTGGGACCCGCCTGTATTTTCTGGGAGGCTATAAAATGGCGAGGAAGTACTCGAGCTCACGCACCCTCTCGGTGGTTTGTGCGTTCAATGCTCTGGCCTCTGGGAACCGCGAGGCGTGGAGGGCGAGAAGGAGCTTTGCAGCCATTGCTGTGTTGTTCTTCTGACTGTCCTAATAAATCTTATTTGCTACTTTGAATAAAATCCTTGGTCTCACACCAGCATTCTATTATAGTAGATGACGAAATAGAAATAAAGGGACGTGAGAGTCCGTCGAACAAATTTAACCCCGACGAAACCTGGTCTGCTAAGGATCTTGATCGGTATCAAAATCAATGTTCCACAAGCTCACACTGCTCATTAATTCTATCCACAACTCCTATGATTACTCCAACAGCGCGATATGAATATAGATAGTCGAGACTCTCGATCAATCTCTGTCCTTCGGTGGTCTGAATTCATCGCGTGCGTCCTAAATAGGAAAGGAATTCATCAACTCTCCCCGTGGTTATACCGTGTTTGGCCAGTTCAAGATGGATCGTAACCGTGCGTATGCTCCCGCATGATTCTCATAATTGAGTCCCCTCTCGTGTGATGAGTGTCCTCTTCCCTTAAAAGGAAAAGGTGAGAATCAATCACCCGCCGACCGGTCAGATAGAAAGTGGGACCAAACAGTCCCTCATGTCTCTCCGTGTCTAGAAATTATGATCACCCGAGCGTTTCCCTGGATCTTGCAGTGGCTGTGTTTTCCCGTGTCAACTATTCTCAGTCGGACTTAGTGCCTGAACAGACCGACTGCAGCTACTCATGAGTGTCATTGAATCAACCGAGCAGACAAGATCTCGTCGATGTCAGTAGTAAGTTATCCCTCAGTCAACCGCAGGCAGGCAGGCTGGACTTCGACTGGAGACTGCTCTAGGAGAGTATGTTCAGCTCAGTTCGCGTGGGGTATCGTTGATCAGTGGGAAACTTTGTGAGTGGCCCCCCCATCGATCAAAGATGAGAGACGTACATAACAGAGGCTGGGGATTTAACACCTCAACCCCCGCACTCCATTGAAAATGATAGGCTTTACATTTAATTCACATGAATGAAGTTTTCCAAATTTTTATAGTATCTTTATCTTTATTGGATTCTGGAAAAGCAAGGGCAAATAGATCCATTAAAAGGAGTGGAGCAAATATAAAAATCGTGAATACAGATATAACATAGGTGGATCGGGCTGGTTCTAGGCCATTTAAAACGGGATTGGAACCATTTGATTCGGTTATAATTCGCCTGTTAAATATAACGGGCCGGTCTAATTATGAATCACAATTCAAAAAAATTATGAATTATCGCGAAACGTGACCTGAGTAGGCTGGTTTGAACCATCAAGTGCAGCTTTTCTTTTTCTTTTTCTTTTTTTTTTTTTAAAAAATGAACTGCCGAAGAATTGACCGTTAATTGCATGGCTAATAGTGGTTTGGGTTGGTTCGGTTATGTATCGCAACTGTTTTAGGTTGATTTTCATATGGTTCTAGTTCAACTGGTCTATTTTTTGAATTTGAATTATTATCGTCCTTTAACAAAATATGTGTGATTATGTGTCGGTTAATAAGTGGTTTAATTTGGTTCTAAATTTTAATGGGCTGGTTCTTGAGCAAACCGACTCATTTAACATCACTAACCGAGAATATGGAGAGTCCCACAGTAAATAGTCCAACTCACGGCAAAAGTAGTGGCCATGGGAGGAGACCCTAGAGATCTTGAGATCTTCGAGATGGAGTGGGCCCAAAAAGCCGGTGGGCCAAAAGCTGGGGCTAGATGGGTCCCACCACCACACATGTTCTATCTTTTGTGGGCTCAAGGTTGATTGGGGTGTGAAAAAAAAAGAAGAAGAAGAAGAAACCCCGCCTTTTTAGCCCCGTATAAAAAATAAACTTTTATTAAATTGCTAATATTTTTAGGACTTTATAATTATTTAGCCCTCAGTAGTGTGTGAATAGTGGGATTGGCACGTTTACCTGGCATCGATCAGGAGGAGAAGTGGGGATGTCCCTCGTCGAACTTGATTGAACCTACATGTGCAGCATAACCTCGGACCTCCAATGAAGAATTTTTTAGCCCCCCGTTTAACTCTCTCTCGTGTCACTTCGATAGAAAGAGACAAGAGTTATAGGCTCCTGACACGATTACACGGGCATAAATCTTATAGCCATGTGTAAATTATTATTAATTTTTCGTACTATCATTTATTATTTAATAAGTAAATTAATATTCACGTGCATAGATAATGTCGTCCATAAAATGAGCTGATAGCTAGACCACCATTGGAATAATTATTGCAATAAGGTAGAATAAGACGTCCATCGTGACCTTATTGATTTGGACTCACGATTTTCTCTTTCATGTGAAGCTTATCACTTTTTTTTGGAAAAAAAAAATCTCCGAGTCCCAAATGAAAATTCGTATAATTCTAAGGAAATTCTGATCTGCTGAACCGTATTCTGATTTTTTTTTTTCAACTCATGTTATTCAGTTTGGTTGTATTTAGTTATTTACCGATTGATCCAACATCTATTTATTCACTGCATTTATTGCCAGGGGGTATCGATGATCATTCGGAATAAATATGGGGGGGCTTATTGTAAATTCGGACGCTCGGGGTTAGGGGGCGTTGGGATTGGGAATGCAAGGTGCAGCACGCCGCACGCGTGAGGAGAAAAATTCCATCGCCGTACGTTCGATCCGACGGAGAGTGACGACGCTAAATCGACCGTTTTGTGGGGGTTGCCTTGACCCGGACTGCAGAGAATCAACGGCTAGATATCACACGAGGCAAGGAGAACAAATCTGGGCCGTTGGCATGGGAGACCAGACAGGCTCGAGAAAACCGCATGGGTCCTGTTCGTTGTTGGAACCTGGAAAGGCAGACAGTCGAAGTTGACATGTCGGGGGCTGCGGAGAGCTAAGGACAATAACAATTTCGGTCATAGATGAGAACCATTTATAAAAAAAAAGAGAGAGAGAGAAAGAGAGAATAACTGAATATTGCTAATTCTATTAAAAATAATTAAATTTAAAATCTTATTTAAAAACATTTAATTCTTTTTCCTCATTACTCAGCGAGATATTGCTTTGTAGTTGGTTATACTGCTGTCGCTCACTTGTCTAGGGCGAAACCGTGACCGGTCCCGACATGCCACGTGGACGTCCGGTGGGATCCAGGCGTTGGGTGGACACGTGGAGACGGGGCACGGGTGGGGACCGGTGGAGCTGAGGGGTCACTGTCAGGCGGGGGGACACGGGCACAGGAAGGACCCGGTGCATGTGAGGGTTTTATGAGGTGGGTCGTTTCTTGGAAAAACCCAAATCGGTCTGTCCTGGTTGCTCTTTGATCACAGTTAAGCACTGAACTAACTCTGGTGCAAACTCGCACGGTTTGGTGGATGTGATCGGCGTTGCGCCGACCCACCGGATGCTTCCAGAGAGTGAACCACTCTGCCCCCACTCGCCAGGCACAGTTTTTGAATTAATATTTTTCGGGTGCAATGGCTCTTGATTATTAGACCTTAGCCCATCCTGAGCTCTGACTGGTCGATGGGTCATGTGCCCCATTCATAAGTTATTTTCAAAAATACTGATGTAATATAAATTATAGAAGTAAGGCAAATCATTTCTGGAGCTGTGATGGCCCAGCCTTAAATTGGGGTTATGTTTTTTGTCGAGGAATTTTCGGTCAATAATTTCGCGGGGGTGGTGGGGAATTGTATGTTAAGGCAAGAGAGACTACTCCTTGGCCCAATGTCCCTTTGGAAGCTTGCATGGTTGGATGGAAGCTCCCACCCCACCTTTATTCTTCATGTGTTGTCTTATTTCTTTCCACTTATATACTGGGTCCCTAAAAGTGTATATATATATATATATATATATGTAACTTTTTACATATCTTTTAACATTTTTCCTCATTTAAAAAAAATCTATATGAGTTAGGTAGGGAACCTAATAAATTGGGACTTTTTATTATTCATGTGCAAATGACTAGGCCCAATTAAGGCATATTCTTCACAAGTAGCAATAAGTAGAGAAGAGAGTGGGATATTTTAATTTATTCCTCCAACGTGTAATATCGATCTAAAAATCCAGGAAAAAGTATAAAATTTTACCGATTAATTATTATTCAGAAATTTATTAAATTTGGTATATTTTTTTATTACTATATTCTTTTTTTAATTGCAAAGGAGGCAAATGACCCTAAAAGGAGAGGGGAGAAAGTATAAAAAGAAAAAAAAAACACAGATATAAAATCTCTTAATTATACCTAACAAATAATAATAATCTCTCTACCTTGTGTTATGCTTCATGGGAGCATATATTCATTGGAATGAAAATCACATGAGGTAACTTATCCTAATGTGGACCCACCATTTTTACAACTCACTTTTTTTTAATTGAGCAGGGGAAAAAAGTTATATAAGGACAAATATGTAAAAGTAGTCAAATTATAGGACTGAGATAGAAAGGGTTGATAATTACATGAGCAGAAAGTGAAAACAAAAATGAAACTTGGGCTATAACAGAAAAAGTGGCTAAAATTAATGGACTAAAACTATACTTTTCTTTTTAAAATTTTTGCATAGAAATTTGGATGTACACAAAATTTTCATCTTATAGTTCTTATTTATAAGAAAGATTAGCATGATCCCTTGTAAAAGGGTGGCTCTTATTTATATAAATTAAGAATAATTGAAAGTTATGCATGCGTATATATGTATTTGGGATAAATACTGAGATTTCTACGATAATGAAATAAAAAGTTGAGTGGCCAATTGAAGAAATTTGTAATATTTGGGGACTAATCCATAATTCAATTGTTTTCATGCTTCTCTTTATATCCTTAGTAGACATCATAGCCGAACAGTCAACAGTCCAACTTTTGTAGTCTCTCTCTGCTTTGCTTCCCCGTGCAGACAGGTCCCAAATATCAACAAGAGCTATCCCAGTGGCATTCGTGTAATAAAGAAACATCCTTGTCCTCCCTCTGTTATGATGGACACGATGGATTGCTCCGGTTAACAATGGCGGCAGAGTCAGGGCACCCCACCTGGTCGCCGCTGGGGGCTCCTGCGAGCCCCCTGCAGCAGCAGCAGCAGCAGCGGGTGGACGACCGCTCCTGGGGCAGCCGGAGCTTCGACAACTCGGTTAATGCGGTGTCCTTTGGGTTCGTCGCCACCGCCATTCTCATCTCCATGTTTCTAGTCATGGCCATCTTCGAGAGGTTCCTCCGCCCCAACCAGCCGGCCCCTCCCTCCCCGTCCGGCCGCAGGGGCCGCGTGTCCCAGCATGAGCCTCCCGGCAAGCTCGGGTGCCCTTCCCCGAAAGTAAGCCCCTTCTCCCCGCGTTTCCATTTCTTTCCGTTAATTATCTGAAATTCGAGACACAGCGTTCTCCCGTGGCGTCATTTCAGCCTCACTGAATCGTGCCGATTTCGATCCGACATTAGCCTTTTACTGAAAATGGGTCATCTCCGGTCGAGGAATCTGTAGAAAAGCTCGGTTGTTGCAGGTTCATGTTATGGCATCCCGTCATATCTTGCAAAAGCGATTCAAAAAAGTTAAAATTTCTGCGATAAGCTTCCTGAGCTGAAACCAATTCCGGTAGTTATGTCACATTAATTTTAAATGAAATTATTATCGGTGAATGAGAGCTTGGCTAGAATATTTTTTGGCCAGTAATTTAGCAAGAAATTGAGAAAACAATTACTCTTTTCTTAATAATTTTGTAGGCATATGGTTTGCAGAAATTTTTTTTCATTATTATTTTGGGCCCAAAAAAGAATAAATTGCAAAAAAAATGGAAAAAGGAAAAGAAAAAAATTAGTGGAATCTCCAAAGGCAAACATAATCCTAAGTATCCCTGTCTGATTAACTTTTTCATAGTATTTTTTTGGGAACCAAAAGGGAAAAAGGAGCTCACTCACCCCGCCCAACTCATCATGAATAATCCTGTTGTTGCTTTAGCTGGTTGCCGATGTCAATACGGTCAATACCGATGTTATTTTCACGTACTAATTGTTCGAAAAATTTACCTTCCTGTAAAGAAACCTTTGATCGGGTCTGCAACCGATCTTCTCGATCGGCCAGTGGACCGGATTGTAGTCCTGTTTCTCGGTTAATTTGATCCTAATAACAGAATAAACCATGGCATGTTGTGGATCCTCGGATCTGATACTGAATCGATGTGAGTCCATCGGATCTATGATCGTGGGACTCTTAAGTCAGTCAGTGATTGCCTGTAAGCCGGGAGCTACGGACACCGGTCTCCACCTCTCTGCTTATTCTATCATAGTACACTCTATTTGTTGCCAAGTTTCTCACTCCATGTCTTTCAAATTCGACCTGTCCTGTGGTCGAAATGACAATGTGCTTCTTTGGTGCTCTAGCCCCACAGTCGCCCACAGCTTTTAGCCTCCGTTTAAACCCAGCGGTTTGCTTTGTCTTTTGCTTCTACCATTAAGAATCTGGCATTTAAATAATCTGTTTATGAGGTTTTATGTTGTAAAGTTCATATAATTGTATGCAGTGGTCCTGCATCCATAATGCCTGGCTGGCTATCCAATAATGTGCATCCATAGCCCACAAATCCGCTCCCGTGAAGATTAAGTGATCATATAAAAATTGGTTTTATTTGCAACCTGGAAACTTAAAGTAAAGGTTAACCCTTCCGCCTTATGGATGAACAACAGTATTACATTGTAGAATCCCATCTAAGGATCATTCAGCTGTTCAAGCTACTGATTATGCTTTTGAGTCATTTGACGATTCATATTGAGCTCGACCGCTGGATATCATTAGAACGAAATATGGGGTTGCCCGGAAGCAGCTGATAAAGGAGTTTTCATCATAATATTAGTAATCTTCTGCAACAGAAATTCTGATAGATGTAGTGATATTCTCGATTTGGCACTTTCACGACGTCTCTCTCATCATTAAGATCGATGCTGATGGGAAAATGTTTGTCATGCCTTGCAGTCATTTGTTTTTCAATCTGATGCTACCATGAGTAGTTTTCTGCATTCCCAGCAATGTCTAATATTTAAAATTACTGGACCCTCCTGGAGGATCCAGAACTTGATGTAATTTCGATGCAGTATACGACTACCCAGCCTCATTTTTTTTTTTTTTAAATCTTCCCTGGAGAGTTATATGCATTTGTGTTAAACAGCTGTGTCATAGAAGCTTTTCCTTTCTGTGCAGATGTCAGTATATGCGAACGGAGTTTCAGTTCTGATGCCAGGGGAAGAAATCCCGACCTTCATCGCCTGCCCTGCTCCCATCCCTTGCCCCCAGGAACGAGTCTCGTGGCCTCAACATCACTCCATTCCTATATGCGATCAGGAGCACTCCCTTAACACGAACTGAGCGTGGATGGAGTACATAATTTCGATGAACAGTGAAGACAAGTAATTAAATGCTGCTTGGATCTGGACAGGTAGAAGGTTTCATGGACTGCGTTCTGCAGATCAATTTCTAGTCGACGACTGTGAGGAGATCCGCTTGTTTTCTTGTACATAGCCTATGTAGAGATGGGAACCTTAGGTCTAGCAAGTCGGGGCTTATTTGAGTCCCCTAGCAAATTGAAAACCGAAGCCTTCTTATTCACGTGTTGAAATTTCTGAAGTGTTCCTATTCTCTCGAATTGACTGAATGGAAATCTGACGAGGGGATGGATGGTTGAGGGATCTCCTTTTCGGGTCGATGCTCATCGGTACAGTCTCCCATCCTTGCTAGACCACGATCCATCTTGTAAAACTAGAGATGCATACATGCAAGCATGACTTATAGGCAGTCAGAAGGCGGCGCGATATGTGATAGTTAATGGGCTGGAATGAGGTAGTTGGGCTTAATAAGGCTTGGGCTTTTCCCAGTATTCAGTAGAGATGTTAAAACAGTCAGTGCGGGCCGGCTCAAAATTGGTTTGGAACTATTCGGCCAGGTTACGGTTCAGTCCTTTAAGCACAACGGGCCAATCTAATTACGGATCACGGTTTAGCCATATATGAACCGGCCCAGAATCGTTCATAAATAAGCTGGTTCGACCCATGACTCATTCATGTTTTTTCATTATTATTTTTTCAAATTATTTAAAGTAAATATTTTTATTTTTTAAAATTTTAAATTGATCCAATAAAATTTGACCATTGTTTTGTAGGCTTTTTGGCAGTTCGGTCCAGGCCAGGCCGGCTCTGCAATGGTTCCAAGCTGGGTCAATGAGAAATGTGCCGGATTGATTCATGTTCAACAAGCTTATTTGTTGAACTCGATCCGACCACATCTCAATTTAATAAAAGAGGTTACGAGCTTGTTTGGAGGTTGTTCAGGTCAGTTACTAGATTTAACAATTAAGTTACAGGTCAATTTCAAACTAAGTGGCCCATTTAACATATCTAATATTCATCGGCATCTAAAGTCTAATGTACCATAATTAGTTGGACTCACCTGCTAAGGTATAAAGTTGTCACAAGTGATATATATATATATATCTATAAGATTAAAATAATATTTTAATTAAAAAATATTTTAAATTATCTCAACTAAGTTGTAGATGACTATTTTCAATTGGAATAGGAATTGGGAGCAGACCACTGAAATTTATATTATGCGGCCAACACTGTGGTAAGTTGGGCGTGGCTCATATCTCGAAGAATTTAAGGACACGTTTATTTATGAGGAAGACGATTTTAATTCTTTTCCACAAATTTTAAATTAAAAATTTGGAAATATAAGATTGAATATTTGTTAAAAAATAAAATCTTTCTTCATAATTTAGATTTATATATGAATAGGAGAATCGAATCCCTTCTCTACATCTCTCTCCCTTTCTTTTTCTTTTCTTTTTTTCTATTTGCTAAATTTTAATTTTGATAAATAATAATTTATGATTATTTTTCCTACA
>CXYZ01003352.1:3299327-3327898 GCA_900006705.1 Sonneratia caseolaris | reverse complement strand
TAAATTTCATTCTTCTCGTAGGATACATAATTTTATTGGAAACTTTTTTTCACATATTTCTATTAAAAATTAAATTTAAAAAAAGGAGAGAGGAAAAAATAGTAGAAAATGATCCTATAAAATAATCAGACTCTAGTCTAACTGTTTCTACTTTGATCCTACTGCATTTTTTTGTTACAATTGATAGTATAAGCTAAACATATTTAAGAAGTAATATATTTGTTAATGTATAATTTTATATATTACTTTATTTTTTAATTTTATTCTAATTTTATGGATCTATTATATAATTAAAAAAATAAGGCCAGGGGAATGACTTAAATAATCTATGCGAGCCTAGTAAATATGGCACATGCAGGAGTACCACGATGGCATTTTACCAAAATAGCCTACAATAAAAATTAAGAGCAGTGACTTTATTTTTACATTCATATGAGTATGATAACTCACTGTTAGTATAAATTGTGGTGAAACACGTGTACGGAAGCCTTGCGTGGGCAAATTAGGAATTCTCACCCACATCCATATAAATGCATCGAGAAGGAAGAACAAATAAAGCATCTCAGTGACTGAGGAGGGTGGCCCTTTGACTGTTGCCTTACAACTTCGAACAACGGGGGCAGAAACGGAAACCAGCTGGTGATCCCACTGGAGAAGTTACGACAATTTCTGCGGGGTCGACGTAACCTCCGGCCGCCAACGCCGACTTCCTGGCCGAAGGACATTGCTCAGAGGAAGATGAAACATTCCAATGAAACCAACGGACTCTCAAGAGACTCCCTGCCTTTGGATTGCCTTTGCTTCGGAGATCCTCCGTTCATTCTCTTACTGCTCCCATTCGGGTACCTCTTGATCTGACGCGGCGATAGGTCGGTCTTCCTCATCGACGGGACCCGGGTTGCGGCCGGTCTCGTCCCTCCACTGACCCTCTTCGCGGGCGCTCCGGACCTGCTCCCGGATCCCTCTCCTGGGTCGAACCTCTTGGCCCAGGCCGCTTCCCCGCTTTGCACTATCCTCACGGATCCTCCAATCCCACCGGGAAGGATACGGGTAGGTGACTTGCCCAACCCCCGATCCGCGCTCGTATAGAGATCGCCGGAGTTGGAGTGAGCCCGGGAAGACCTGAGCTTCACTGGAGAAGTCTCAGTCCTCCGCAGGGCCCCGCCATCGCCGGTGGTATCGACGGCTGTACTGGAGGCCGGGGCCTTTTCACTCGAGCCCCTGACATCTGAGGCTTCTGGCACCGACGTTGGCCTTTCGGATGCGGTGGGGATGGCCGGTGGAGGCGGTTTTGCTTGCCCGATTTTGGGTGGCGGAGGTTCTTGAGGTTTCATTTCGACGGGCTTCGAAGCGGCGGGTGTCTCGCAGAGCACCTCTTTAACTTTCTCTTCTGTCTCCATGCCGGATGCTCCTTTGATCTGATGATCAGAAGTAGGCAGTGACAGCAGCGGCAAAGCCGAGGCTCGACGGGCGGTGCTCTCGCAGCATCCCATCCGAGGCAGGGATAAGAGTAGATCCGATATGAGATTCCTCAGTGATTCTCTCTCTCTCTCGCGCTCGCTCTGTGTGCTGAGTAACTGAGTTGGGGTGTGCCTTAATTTTTGAAGCAGCGGAGAGTAATGAGACTGCAACGGGGTTGCAGTTATGGAGGTGACAGAACGACATGGTGGCTCCGGTGGGGGCAGTGGTGTCAGTCCTGTGTCGTTTTCCGGTGAGACTAATGAATGTGGACGACGGTGGCTATGGTCAGTTGAACAGAGAAAATGGGCCATGGCATGGTTGGAAGGACAGGACATGGAGGGAGGGAGGGAGGGAGCGAAGGAATACCGCTTCAAGAAGGAGAATTAACTATTCATTTCGAACTCCTCATTGCCCATGAAAATAAACAAACAAAATAAATAAATAAATAAAATTCCAACAGTCAGCTGGATGGGATGACATGACCACGTTGCGTGGGGGCCATCTCTAGATTCAGCCCAACAATACAGATATATGGGCTGAACGTAAATGGGCCTGATTCCACAGCGTGGCCCTTTGTCTATTCCTCCTGTTAGCACTGCTGAGGCCAGAGCTGTTAAACAGGCCGGTTTGGCCCGGAACCGGCACGCCAAAACCCATAACCGGTTAGTAATTGCTTTTATTGGATTAAAGGGCGGTTACAGGCTAAGTTCAAGAAATATGTCGTTGAATTGAAACCGGCCTGGACAGTTTTCTTGTTGAGCTAGCCTAAAACCATTGCAAAACTGACCCGGATCGACTTGGACAACTAAAATCCTGCAAATCAGCGGTTGAATTTTATATGATAGATTTATTTTTTTGAAAAATAGGAAATTATTCATTTAAAATATTTTTAAAAATTAAAAAAATGAACCATTCACAATTTAAATAAGCATGAATTGTGAACCGGTTCACTTACAAACGGTTCCAAATTGGTTTGTATATGTACTAACAGTAATTCGTAATCGGACTAGTCCGTTAAGTAAGTCGACAAAACCGTAACTTGATCAAACAGTACTTGGTCCGTTTGAACCAGTTTGGACCGCCCGTCCTAGTAACCCCAGGCCAAGGACATGGGAGAAACTCCATATTATCATGGTCCCCTTTTTTTCGTGCTGAAAACGACCTCCCAATTGCATGTCGAGTGGAATATGTAAAATAGGAACGTCATGAACAATAGCTTGTGGTTGAAGTGCACTTAGTCAGGGCAAACAAAAAACTGTCTCCCCTTTAGATCCAGCTGGCAAGAACGGATCTGGAAATTTTTGGAGAAACGAGAGCGTATCCGTACGAATTCATGGACTCGATCGAAAAATAAATATAATCAAGAGGAATTTATAACAGTATTTCACAGATTACGATGTGGACCCGAAAAGCTATTAAATCTAACAAATATGATTTTTGAGTAGGAATTCATCGTTTGTATTTCAATATAATTCAGTTTTTTTTATGGGCAGCAGGTGATTGGAGACTATCGTTAGTCTGTTGCTTCTACGTGTCAACTATAGAGCTTAGAAATACTTTACGTTTCCTAAAAGGAAAAGTTATTTAAAAATTGAATTTAAAGTTAAAAGAATCGATTTGAATTTTTTCCAAGAATTTCGATCTCATTACAGAATAATGTGGAGATACGTTTCGGTCAAACAATGAATATTGCATGGTGCAAATCAAAAAAGAAATGTCTATGAATTTATATACGAATATTTTTAATAAAAATGAAATTCGAGGTAGAATCAAAACCGCACCATGCATGACCACTTCTATACCTTGAATCTTGATGGTATCCGCCTTGGTCAGACCGAAGAACGTAGTTTTTAATGCTTTTTAGTGTACGAAGAAGCTTCACATTCACAGTGTAGTCTGCACACGGGGACCTGTCACCGGTCGGGCCATGAGATTCAGATGATAACGGTCGGATTGATTCAGTAGATTTGGTGTATATTCCTTGGTATAATTTATATATATATGAAAAATTTTCTGTACTCTTTAACGATTATTCCGGTTTGAAAGCTAATTATTTCCAAATCCGTTTGAAATCCCAAAATATCACTTAATTTATATTAAAAAAATAATGGTATGGTATAAAATAAAAGAGAGGGGAAAATAAAAAATTAAGAAATAAAGACAGGAAAAATGGAGTTCGTTAAAATTTTTCTTTATAAAAATGTCACCTTTAATAAAGACGTATGATACTGTTCTCTGCTTTTTGCAGGGAAGAGAGGATGGAGAACAAAGATTACATCCTGGGAAGGAGCTAAATTTTGTCAGTCACCCAAGTGACGTCCGACATTAGACTGGCCAAAAAGAAGAAGACTAAGAAGAAGGAGAAGGAAACGAGTAAGAGGTGGAAGAAGGGAGAAAGAGAGGTTGTATTTCAATTTAAAATTCTCAGGATTTCCTTTCTCCACGAGCTCTCTCTTCAAAAACTATCTTCTGGGCAATGCGCGTTTTTTGTTGCCGTGTCTCTTCGAATTTATTCCCTTTTGCGTCGGCACTCGGCGCCCAGCTTCAAGCTGACCCTTCTGCTCACTGTTACTTTACTCTTTTGATGTCCTCTGCAGTACTTGTCCCGAGTGCAAACAGTTCATTTCTCTCCGTGTTTCCTGAGGAAAGATAGCGAGAAAGGAGGGGGGAAACAAGCGAAAGTCGGGCTTTTGAAGTTCTGGGTGATGGCTTCTGCTTACTCGGAGGTGATTCTACGGGCTCTGGTGGCTCTCTTCTTGATCTTGACGACGCCTCTTTGTACTGGGGTCACTGATTCGCGGGATGGTAAGCGAATCTCTCTGTCATTCGAAACTCTTCCTTGCTCATTGTCTGCGATTTCGTCGAAGTAATCGTTATCCCGGCGTTGCTCTCTTGCCCTTTTTGGTTCTTGAATTTGAAAGAAGACTGTGTAAGCACCGCAGACATAAAGTTGCTTTCTTTGACGGACATGCCGTGTTTTCCCAACTTCTTTTCTGCATTCAAGGGGAGAAAATGTGCTGGATTTCACCTGATATCATTCAGGGAATCTGTAGAAAAGTTGTGTCGAGGGTATTTTCCACCACGAAGTTAATGTTTTGCTCTTGGAACTCGGTAGTCTTGCAAAATTTGATTATTGGATTGCAGAAGACGATGTGTGATATCTTATTCGGCTTGAGCACAGGTGATTGATGGGGACGAGAGCTGCTACAAATATTATCCGAATATATCTTGCGCTTTGTCTAAATTCTTGCGAGTTAAATTATTATGGATAGTGAACTAGTTAGTTTTCTTTTTCTCAGTAACTGTGATGAACAGCTTATACATCTCGCTCGGTTACCCGCCCCTACGAGGGTGGCTTCTTGTCGGAGGAGACCCATGTGGAGAACTTTGGGAAGGTGTCCAGTGTGCTTTCTCAAACATCACAGCGCTGTAAGTTTTAATGCTCTGCGTCTTCTCTGGTTTGTTCAGACTTTAGATGAGTGTGAAGCTAATCACTGAACTGGTTGAGTTTGCAGGAACCTTACCAATGCAAACTTGGGAGGGGAACTCGGCAATACTTTGGATTTTCCATCAATCTTATCAATGTAAGTGGCCTTATTATGTCAACTGACTTCCCAGTCTTTCACATTCTTGAGTTCTAAATTGAAATAGCGATTCCACCACTGGATTAGAGATTTCAATTATCATATGGAGCTCTGCATCTCATACATTTGGAAAGAATAGAAGTATCTGAATTTTTAAAGAGTGAGTATGATGGGGAGAGATTCAAGATTATCAAATTTAGGACACCTTTGAAAATTGACCTCATCATTTAGACATGTTCAATCCTAGAACCCCCGGCATTCAATAATTGTGATTGGCCATGTCTAGAGGAAGTACATTCTTGCATTTGCTATCATTCTGCTCTTGAATTGATTTACCACTATGCTTCTACTTAGCATTTTGTCTTTACCTGCGGCAGTGATCTTAGCAACAATAAGATTGGAGGGAGGATTCCTTCAAGTTTGCCTCCTACTCTCATGCAATTGTACGTGTACCAGCTTTGTTCTGCTTGTATTTTGGCAGGTTCTTCAGGAAGGATACCAAATTGACGTATTAAAATTTTTTAAAATTATGTTATCATACATGTATCATATTTTGTTAGTTTCTTGACCAAAGATTTGCTTCACTAATCAAGTTTTCTGGAAACATCCTCAGTGATTTTCGCTTACACAGCTCAATTTCATCCCATGTCTTTAGGTCACTGGGCAATAACAGTTTAAGTGGAGACATTCCTGATGCATTTCAGCCTTTATCCGCTTTGATAGATATGTATGAACTTCAATTCAAGCATATTTCCGAATATAAATATTGTCATCCATTTCTAACTTGATGTCATGTTTCATGAAGGGATCTATCTGATAACAATTTGACTGGTCCATTGCCTCAGTCTTTTGGGAATTTTTCATCTCTGAACGTACTGTGGGTATCTCTGTCATTATTTATTATTCTGATTATATGTGTTAAACAGTTAACGTACTAATGCCATTTTTTCCCTCTGCAGGCACTTGCAGAACAATAAACTTACAGGATTGCTTGATTTGATTGAGGACCTGCCACTCACTGATCTGTATGTCAGAGCAGTCTTTGCCTGCTCATTCTTTACTGGAAACTGCTCATTGTATATTGACCATGGAAACTTCTCGGTGACAGGAACATTGAGAACAACTTATTCTCTGGTCCTATTCCTGCAAAGTTACTGACCATCCCAAGCTTCAAGTGAGTTCTACATTTACTAGTTTTGCTACTGCCTGAATTGACTGTTGTTTCATTATTCCATCTGGAACTGTGAAAACTTTTCTGCTTTTGTTGCTTGATATTTGCTTTCTCGCAAGAGTTGTACAGGCATAAAAAATAAAACTTTGCTAGAGTTTGTATAGATGGTTACTTCCGAAGAGTATTCTGAACTGTGTGGTCCTCATTCAAGATGGAATAGACATGTTTACTCCGGGACTAGTGGAAAACTTCTTTAATTTCTTCACTCCATACTATTTACTCATGCCCCACGACATCCCCATTAGGCCAAATACATATTATTTTCACCAATTTAATGTTATTTAAATATGGAGACTTGCTTCTGTCTCTTACTTAGCATCCATCATGCAGGAAAGAAGGGAACCCATTTAACACAAGTGTGCTCCCATCACCACCCACTCATTCTCCAGTCATAGCAGATGGGCCTTCTCCATCTATAGCCATATCACCTTCTCCTGCTGTTGTGCCATGGAAGCGGGCCAATGGAACGTTTGGAGGGACGCATGTTTCCCCAAGCTCCACTGGAAATTCAAGCTCTACAAAGGTCTTTGTGATAGCTGGAATAGGGGCATTGGCACTTGTTGTTATTGGAGGGCTTTGTCTATGTATACGAAGATGCACAAAAGAGGATAGGGCAGGTAAAATATCCAAGAGGCATGATGGGAGCGCTAAATACAGTGAGTCCTTGCCAGGGCAACATAATCATTAAAATTTTCTTGGCTTTGTTGTCATGTGCCAACCCGAGTCTCAGACACCACACAAGCCTGTGATGGCAAGTCTCAGGCTCTTCATGGTTACGCAAGTGCCAAGAGGGTGCAAAAACTTGAGTCTGATTGTGCTGTCATAGCTAACTCTGATGCTTTAACAACATCCTGATTAGCATGATATTGTATACTTAAATAAAAGCAGAGTTTTGAAGCATGGATTATGCACATGGCATAATGGACAATCTTCGTGGTACTGAATGCTTTGCTGTTGTTTTGATTTTAGTTCTGAAATTTTACGCTCGTGTAATTCATGCTTTCTTAGAGGACTTTTATTATTTTCTTCAGCTGGTCCAAGGGAGCTAGTTGGTGATCCACGATCTGAAGGCAGGACTAATCATCAGAGAATCACCTCAGATACCAAATCGGATGAATATAAGATAGAGATGAACAGAATGGGCCAGGGTGTTTCTATAAATCCTCCTCCTCGTCCTCCTAGCCTCCCTGCTGAGAAGGTTTTCATAAACCCACTTGCTTCTGGCAGATCAACCTTGAGAGCACGCCCTGTGGAGAGAGTGGACCCCACAAACTCTGTAGCTTGTTATGATATAGCATCCCTTCAACTTTTCACAAACAGTTTTTCTCAAGAAAATTTTATTGGAGAAGGAACGATTGGCAGTGTATACAAGGGAGAACTCTCTGGGGGTAAGGTAAGATGTTTTCATTTTTTAAATTTTCTATGCATGAAAGTGTCTGAACCTGCTATTTAACCTTCCAGTCACTATTCATGGCAACTGCTAGAATGTTTGTTTGCTATTCATAGTAAGAAATCTATCAGGGTTCTACTTAGCTACAATCATTTGTAGAGGAGCTGGTCGTTCCCGGTTATGGAGCTATTCTTCTGCTTTATCAGACACCACAACTGTTGATGTAATAGCTGTTCCATTATTAGAATTGAGATTATTAAAAGCTGTTGCCCTGAAGAATTCTTTAATTGGCTCTTAACTTTCAGTTAAGCTGCTTATACCAGGCATCTCTCTCTATAAAGAGTTCTTGTTTCGAGCTGATCTGAGCACATTCGATTAGATCTGACTAGTGACAGTTCCTGTTTGATATAGCTTCTTTGCTGATTATTATGGTGGTTGGTGGCAATTTGATTTTGTCTAGAATGCTTTTTTCTATAATACAGGTTTATGTGTGAATTTCATTCCTATCTTTCTTTCTTTTTCTTTATTTATGTGAATATCTGTTATTTCTCTTCCAGTGACCTCTCCATTCTGTATCTAACATGGAGTTGTATTACTCCTTTTAGCTATTGGCGATTAAGAAGCTGGAGACTGCCACTTCTCGGCAGCAATGTGACACAGAATTTCACGGACTTGTGTCTCGTATCTCCAGGCTTCAGCACCAGAATATTGTACAGCTTGTGGGATACTGCTCCGAGCATGGGCAGAAGCTACTTGTTTACAATTTCTACCAAAATGGAACGCTTCATGATGCATTGCATATTGATGATCATATGCACAGGAAACTTTCATGGGAACGACGCATCCGAATTGCAATAGGAGCTGCAAAAGCCTTGGAGTAAGTTGTTCACATGCTAATGATTTCTACCTATTTAGGCAAAAGAACCGGTCCTCTATGTACTTGCATATAGATCAGTTACATGATTCTTGGTGTAGGTACCTGCATGAGACCTGTCAGCCACCAATCATGCACCGGAATTACAAATCTGCAAACATCCTCCTAAATAATGAGCTGGAAGCTCGAGTCTCTGATTGTGGGTTGGCTACTCTATTCGCCTCCTCAAGTCAGGTATTTGGTATAGGATTTCTGTTTGTTCTTAATGTGAGAAGTCCGTAAACTTAACTGCAAATGAAATGACCATCTTGATGAGTTGAAATGGTTATAAAGCCCTCTATTTTCCTGCAAATTTCTGGGGATTCCGGCCTTTTGATTCGACTCTGGTGCTTCTATTTTCAATTCTCTATCAGTCGTCGGATCTTTTCCTTGCTGCCAATGACTATGCTGCGCCAGAGTTGGAGTCTGGTGCTTACACATGGCAGAGCGATGTTTACAGCTTTGGAGTTGTGATGTTAGAGCTTCTTACAGGGAGGCGGCCTTATGAGAGGTAGGACAATATATACATATATATAATGTGTACGAGCGTTCTACATTGTTTGCTTCCATGATGAACTTGTGGTTGCAATTCTAGAGCGCGGCCTCGAGGAACACAATATTTGGCTAGATGGGCAATATCTCGGCTTTATGATATAGATGCCTTGTCGAAGATGGTGGATCCCTCATTGAACGGCCTCTATCCTGTCAAATCTTTATCGCGTTTTGCTGATATAATCTCTCGATGCATACAGGTGAATTTTTCTCATCTGCAGACAAGCTATCTAGGTTCATGAACAGCAACACTCACCTTACATTTTTCTCACTTTCCTTCGTCAGGCGGAGCCAGAGTTTCGGCCTCTGATGTCCGAGGTTGTCCAGGACCTGGTGCACGTGGTTTGAAAAAGAGCAGTCTCCATAGATCAGAACTTGATCAAGAGCAGCAGCAGAAGTCTCTCGACTTATTTAAAGTAAATCAAATCGAATTTGCTCGGACATATACAGGTTTTGTGTCATCTAACATGCTTAGATTATGTACGTGAGTACTCTTAGGCCGAGATCAGGATAGCATATAAGCCTCTGCTGTTCAGTGTGCCACTGACCGTGAGAAGTTCATTTTATCGGTTTGTTGTCGTCTCCTGTGTACGTGTCTGCCCTGACATGAGAAATTCTTCCTGTCCATGTATGTCGATTCCAAACTCTACTCTTGCGATCTCGTTGCGATTTCAAATTGTTCTTGTAGATCGATTCAACGACTGGCGCAATTAGTGTTCATGCCTGAAACTGGGAGCCCACGTCAGTAGTTGGAAGGGAATGTTAACGGTAGGGATAGGGGGGTAATTTCAACTTCGGGTCAACAGATGACAATTAACGCGACGTCATTTCAGTGTATTATTATACGTGAGTATAAGTCGTCTTTGTATGTTCCTCGCAATTGATCTGTCAACCGAACCCCAAACCAAGACCAGATCCGAATTGACCAAAGGACGCAATGAATGCAAAATACACGCATGGAGATACACTTTATTTTTATTTATTGACCCACCACCACCCCCAGAAAAAAAAAAAGAAGAAGAAGAAAAAGGGCAATTCAATGTTCTTCAACTTTGACTAGGCTTAATTACTTATTCAGATTACCATTTGGTAAATTTCCTAATTGGGTCATATTTTATGTCCATAAATACATGTATAATAGAGGATACAGTTGCCAGTTCTGTACACACCGCATTCCTCGCCCTTTTTAGTCTGTCTCCCATATGATGATGGTATATCATAGATGACAATCAAACACAGATTTTACATGCAGATGCTTTCATTGTTGGGTCTCTCCCAAGAATCACCATCGACCATAACTACTTCTTGATCTCCTTCGGTTCTTCGTCGATACCCCTCTCCCCCCCGCCCTCTGTTGGGTGCCCCCACCGGCCGAGTAAACCTCCCGCCCAACATCAATCGGTCCCGATACAGTCGATGCCTACTGGAGGTACCCCTTTTTTTTTTTTTCCGTGCTGACTATGATGTTTTCCTGGGCATTTGGATTGATGCAAGAAGTTACCGGGCAAAGAAAGAGGACTGATGCAAGTGGTGTTGTGTGTTTCTGTTCTGTTCTGTTCTTCTGGCATGAAATCTTGCATCCTTACTGCACAAGTTCAAAGGAAGAAGAATTGCTAATACTTAGTGATGAAGAAAATATTCAATTATTATTATTAAAAGAATGGATTTTCTAATGAATTTAAAATTTTAAAATAAATTTTGTGTGTGTGTGTGTGTGTTTTTTTTTAAAAGTGGGGATTCGAGGTCGTATGAGCCAGCGGGACCACTGATCAATAAAAGAATATTATTTATTCGACAGGATATGACGTGGAAAATTGTTAATTTACACGCAGGCATAAAACGTTGGATGAATTTAAGAAATAATAATAATAAAATGGCGTGACCAACGGAATTCTGTGTCTACATCTTCTATTTCTGCAACTTCTATTTTCATCATCGCCATCGTCATCTTCACTTCTTCGATAATTCTGATTGTTACTCCGTCAAAGAGGAGAGGAAGAACAACCCCGCGAATAGAAAGAGTCAACCCCTTCTCTATGCTCGCAGATAATAAACGCTTTGAATTGATGTATTAAATCCGACGAAAATTAGCGGAAAATCAGAAAAAAGGGGGACGAAGATTGACCTTGATCGGAACCCAGAATTTTGAAACCACCTCCTCGGATTAACGACAGTCTTCCCCAATACATTTTGCAGCTATTTTTCCCGGAGCAGACGTTGCGGGTGGTTGTTTCGTCGAGGGGTTGATGGAGGGAGCGGCGGTGGCGGTGTCGGGACCTGGTCAGTGGGGCACGTGGGCGGAGCTTCTCCTCGGCGGCGCAGTGCTCCGGCATGGGACCCGGGACTGGGAGCTGGTGGCGTCGGAGCTCCGTTCCCGAATCCCCTGCGCTTACGATTTCACCCCCGAGGTAGTCTTTTCCTTATTTTTATCCCCTCCCCTGTGTGATTATGTCTCATTTTCTTTCTTCTTATCATTATTTTTCATAATTTCTCTCGCAATTTCACAATTGTGATGATTTTCTGATGTATCCGTTGAAGCTGTCGAGGGTGTCATCGTGAACATGAGATTGCTTTCGTGTCTGCATGTCGCATACGTATTTACGTGTTTACTTGCATTTTCTTCAGTATTCTTGAGCTTTTGTGAAATATTTTCGGCATAACTGATTTATCTTGTTACTGTATTCGCGTTATTATTAGAATCATCTTTTAAGATTCTTGCAAAAAGGTCCATGGGGAAAATTCCTGTTGGCAATGAGACATGATATGAGATAAACAGGTTTGAAGGACAATCTTTGGCGTGGAAAAGATAAACTTTGAGGAATGAGCTTGTTATAGGTGAATCTGGATTATAGGATACATTTCACGTCGAAGTAGATAAGTAGTCCTAAATCTTGTTTGTCGATAAATCTTATTTATCTTGGTGGAAGAGCAATTGCTGCCATTAATGGACTGGATACGTTTGGTTTGTTTCATAGAAAGATTGCTGCCATGGTCGAGATTTGTTGTATGTTCTTCGTGTTTTAACTTCTTGTTTGTTCAAGAATCTGAATTCACCCATCAATGCCATCTGACCAGGTCTGCAAAGCAAAGTATCAGGATTTGCAATGCCGTTTTACAGGATGCACGTGAGTACCAAAAGATGTTTGCATCCTTTACTGTCTACTGCATTTCTGGCCTAGCCTTGTATTAATTCAATCTTATGAGTTCATATCTATATATTGTGATCTTGGAAAATCCTTGTTTGAGTATAGACACATGAAAGGGTGATGATCTATTTATAGTTTATGACTTTCTTGCGTTATTGGGTTTTGAACCAGAACTGGTGATTTGGATTCTGGAAGACTGTTGTTCTATCCAGTAATTTCATTTCATCGTTTAAGACTTCATGAAACGAGCAATCATTTAATACTTTGATACACATAAATCTGTAAAGGAAGATGAAGTTCTTTGATTTCCTGAAGCATTTTTTTGCTCTCTCTTCCTTTTTGGTTAATTAATGTGGTTGTTATCTGAATCTTACATGAGGGAGTCTTAATTATCAGAACAATGGCCTAATCATTTTTTTGATGGTTTATTACCAGATCCTGGTTTGAAGAGCTACGGAAGCAACGTATAGAAGAGTTGAGGCAAGCACTAGAGCAATCAGAAAGCTCGATTGGGTCAGTAGCTTGATTTTTCGCTCAGTCAAGCTGTTGAAATATATAAAACTGAGCTAAAGTTAGAGCTTTATCTTTACTAGATCTTTGGAGTCAAAGCTTAAAACTCTCAAGGCCGAGAAACGAGAGACCAACTATGTAGACTATGACTCAAGCAGGACAGTGTCGCTTGAACCAGCTGAAAAACCTGTCCAAGTTGAATATTTTCAGAGAGAAACATTGAAGGATGGCATCTTATCTTCCAGTAGCTTTACCCAAGAGGCGTCGATCAATTGGTCCGCTGAGGAGGTATTGGAGACTAAACCCAATGTTTCCAGGTCCCCTGAGCAGGTGAGGGACCCAAGAATCGGTAAGCTAGGGGACTTCTGGCTAGGGCAAGTAGCAGGATGCATTAGGAAGAGGAGAGGGAAGAGAAAGAGGAAGGATTGTGGCCGAGAAGCGAAGGAAGGAAGTGTTGGTGACAGCGATTTTGTGGGCCCAATTGATATTGTGGCTGAGTCTCTTGAGAGTAAGGAGACCTCAACAAGTGATAACAGGTCTGCTAAGTGCAATATTCTCGATCCTAGAAGAGGTGCAAGGAAAGAGGGGCTTGATGATCTCGTGAGAATTTTCTACTCTGTTATGGAGCATAGGAGTGCCCGTGTCTTTCTCCATCGGCTCGATGGCCAGGTAATTGATCACGCTCTCAGCTTTGTATTCATTTATGTGGCTATTTCAGTTTCCAATTCTGATGCAAAATCTGGCCTAAAAGAATGGAAACGGTCATACCTGACGGTTTTGTAAGATACTGCTTCATTTTGTTTCTGTTAACAAACTCAATCCAACTTGCAAAAGATGAGCTTGTTTTTGACCCATGAACCATAAGCTGAGAAGTCAGTTCAAACTCAATCATCTTCTCTTCTGCATACCCTCTATGCAAAAAAGGTACTTAGACATGATCGATTATGCTTGAACGCAGTACTGCTGAGCTCAAGCTTGGCTTTCCTTGCCGAAAAGCTATCCATCCTCACCTTGAAGCCTGATATCTAGAGCCAAATTTGAGCACTCGGCTCATTCAGCCCTAATTGCTTGGTTCACCTGGAGCACTATCCAATGGGAGTCGGAATTTAACTGAATGAGCTGTGACTAACTAACTTCTTGCAAATTACGTTCTGTGACAGAAGAGGGGAAGGTATAAGAGACTGATCCGGAGGCACGTAGATCTCGAGACAATCAAAACACAGTTAATGAACCATTCCATTACATCCGCCACCGAGCTCCTTCGGGATTTTCTGATACTTGCCAACAATGCCTTGGTCTTCTACACCAACACCACCAAGGAACACAAGTCTGCTCTTCTCCTGAGGGACGTGGTCAACAGAACAATATTGCAGGAACTTAACAATGGTTCCACTACGACCGAGACCACATTGGAGAACACCGATACCCTCCCGCAAGTCAGACCTCAAAGCAGCCTCCTCAACAACCAGAAGTCACAGGCAAGGAGAGGGACAGGCAGGAGGAGCCGAAAGGCTGGCGATTCCGACTCTGTCCATTCTTCAGGGTCCATGGCAATGGAGACGAGGAATGCAGGTGGCCCACGAAGAGGTAGGAGGGGGAGCTCGGGCCAGAGATCTGTAAATCCGGGTAGAGGAAGAAAGCGAGCTCGAACGAAGTGAAATGCAAAGTCTATCTGACTTCATGTAATATACACGCTGATCAAATTATAGAGCCCGAAAAGTTTGCTCTTGTTGTACACGAATTTCTTCTGTTTCTCCTTTTTGTAAAGGAAAAATAGCCCTGCAGAAATTCTGATCCAATAATCAGGATAGCTGGAATCTGAACTACATCTATGCACGCTTCCAAGGGACCGAAACTTGAATCCTGGTCATTCAACAACTCAGGCTATCAAGTGCGTATTCACTAGTGGCAGTGTCCAATGTCAGGGACATTTACACTCAGATAATCTCATGAATCTCATCAAACAATTGAATGAGACGTTATACAAAACATGTTAACTATTTTCCATCAGAGATTTGGGTTCTTGCCAGTTTAAAACTTCGATAGGCAACGAAGCATAACTCGATTCCAAGCATGTGGATACCGATTATCAAGGCGATCTTACTCTTATTTCTCTAATAATTAATTTATAAATCCTGAATTAGTTATGTAATACAACTTTATATTATCAAACATTAATAAAATAATTATAATATATTATATGGAAAATGACGTTCCAATGGATAATAGTCAATTTCTAACTGTCCAAGTTTGACATTCAAAGAAGTACGTTTGACCACACACACATGTATATTTTAATTTCCTTTAATTCATATTCATTTGGAAACACTGTATATAAATGACGGCATGTCGGGCTATTGAGAATTTTATTTGATTTCGATGCCACGTTGGAATATTGTAGTATAAATAATGAGAAATTAAACCCATATTCATTAAAGTGATAGACGGTAGCAATCAAGTTTTCATGCTTGGGCTCGGGCTCGGGTCCTGGGGAAGGGAAAATCGAGAAAATGAAGAAAAAGACATCGAAATGGGAGGTGGTACGTACATGTATACGTTCAGTGTCTCCGATTTTCAAAGAGGGGAATGAATGGATGGATGGTTGGGCCGATTAGTAATTTCAGCAAATTGAATTCCTGTTTTTCAATTTGGTTTCATCAACGAAGACTACCTGACAGTCATCCAAAGGAAAAAAGGTTGTTTTGTTTTTGTAGGCCAATTTTAAAAGTTTATAACTATCTTATTTAATTTTAAATTTAAAATTGTCACAACATTAAGATTTTCTTGTTAATAGTGTAAACCGTCATTAATTAATATGTAAGCATGCTCACATCAATAAAATTTTGCCACGTGGGCTGATTATTTATTTCAGACAATTGAATTCCTGCTTTTAGATTTGGTTTCTCATCAACAAGGACAACCTTCTAGTTATTCCCATCGAGAAAGTCTCAAATTCATCTAGAAGCATTGTGTGCCGCGTATCCATCTACTTGAGCCGGGCGCATGTGGACCCACGCGGTGGAAGTGCATGTCTTGCTCCTAGTGAGCATGCGCCGGGTGCGCCCAATTTATTTATTGATCCTCTCCGTTTCTGAATCTCCGTCTGTCTCAACCTCTTCCTCTCCCTATGAATGTACAACGGAAGTCTTCATGCGGTGGCGTCCGAGAGCCTGAGAGCTGACCGAAGACAAGTCCTCTATTCTCCTCTAAGTCTGGCCCCCGCCCTCTCTCTCTGTAGACTTGTTGAAGAGGGAGGAGAAAAGCCCGCTTCTTCCTCCTTGGCTTGCATACTCGTGGTCCTCCCTCTGCAAGGAAAAGTCAGTGCCTTGGAGCTCCTCTCTCTCTCTCGATCAGCAGGAAGTACATTGGAAGCTCGCAAGTTCCTTTCCTCTCTGTAAACAAGCGCTGAGACGAGCTCGAGGGCGGTCCTGTCATGGCCGGACGCTACGATAATCCTTTCGAGGAAGAGGAAGTTAACCCCTTCTCTGTAAGTTGCCTCTCCCTGTAAATTTTGCTTCTGAACTTTTGGTATCTTATTTCTTGATCAGAGCTTAATGCCTTTGGGTTCTTTTTGCTCTGTCCTGGGTTTGGTCCGTGTTTCTGTATTTCGAACAGTCAATTGACTTTTCATCAGCATGGCGAGTAATAATTTTTCGATCTTTCAGAGGTTTAGTTAGATGCATTAGAGCACGATCTATGGGATGCTGTGATAAGTGGGTCTGCGCTCCAATCTCCATATAATTTAATTTGTTTTTCTATTGTTCTGTTCGCTACACGCCCTGTTCTGTGTTGGAGCCATCACACTATTCTCAGACCGTAATTATAAGCTTTGAAGTAACTATTTTTTTTGGATCGGCTGCATGTATTATAGCTCAAATATTGATAATTTATCATGTAGAGGGTTTCAGGTCCGTAATCTGTCCATCGCAGTTCAGGAGTACTTATCATCTTATTTTCAACCGTGCTTGATTTTATTCTGATAACAGGACCCGGCAGTGAGGAACAAAACTTCCTCGGGCTATGGAGGTGGCCCCTTTTACACAACAGTGAGTTAAAAACTCTAATGAAACTTCCTTGCTTCAAAAAGTTTAGGTTCTGGGATAGTAGTTCATAACACGCCGTAATGCATATGATGAGGCTAGCTTTCCATGCTCTGTCTATTAGAAAGCAAATTTATTATTCTTTATCATATCTCATCATGTATTTTGAGTTGAAAGCGTGATCAGGGTTGAGCATCCCCTATCACGTATGGTATGTTTTACATGGTATCATCATTAGATGGTCAATTCAATTGAGTGACCGTGTTGTTCTCCATGTGATTCTCAGAGTGGTGCCAGTGCACCCCCTGTTTCGAACTCAAGGCTTTCACCACTTCCTCCGGAACCTGGTTTTTATGAACGTGATGCTACAGTTGATATTCCCCTTGATACAGTTGGATCGAACTACGAGGTTGGTCTCAGAGTGGATTTATTGCTTCTCTTCATCATCACTTTCTCTTGCACATAATTTTAGTTTCTTCGAGTTCTGTGTTTCTTCATGTAGGATTTGAAGTGGAAAGAGAAAGAGCTCCAAGCTAAGGAGGCTGAACTAAAGAGGAGGGAAAAGGTATTCGATGAATTACTGATGTTACATTACATGTATTCATGTTTTCTCAAGACTCTTGCTTGCTCTAGAGTGACGGCTATCTGTTAGTTGGGGCATGTAATTTGCTCTTCCGTGACTAATAAATTGATGCTCATCTGCTTTCTGTGACTTCACAGGAAGTTAGGCGTAGAGAAGAAGCTGCAGCTCGAGGTACAATACTGTTTAAGTATATATTTGATTGGTTCGTTTTCTTTTCCAATTGAGTCTTTTTTTCTAAGCTTCATCAGCTTATTATGTTATGCTCAGACTCAAGTCTCCAACTTTAAATTCTGTTCGTACCTAATGTGCTTTGATCTCTCCTTGCTTTCACAGCTGGAATTGTCCTCGAGGAGAAAAATTGGCCTTCTTTCTTTCCCATTATCCATCACGATATTGTAAATGATATACCGATTCATCTCCAGAGGATACAGTACATTGCATTTGCAACGTTATTAGGTACCGCAATACATTGCCTAGTCTTCTTTGTAAGTTCAAGCAGTTGACAGTTATTTTGTCCTCGCACAAACTCTGTATGTAAGCTCGAAAATGGACGTGTGCTGCAATTTAAAAACATGGGTAAGATAGGAGGACTTCTAAGAAGTATCTTATTTAATGGATGCGCTTGCAGAGTTAGGCAATCAGCTGTAAATTAGTGTATATTTCACTCTGGTTGATATATTATGAATCGACTTATAAATGGGAATTTGTCCGATGCCCTGTGATTGGAGCAGAGTCTAAGTTGTTGGGACATTGGTCATGTTCGATAATGGTTGCTGCAGCCCAATATACGTAGGCTTCTTGAATAAGCCAAGTGTGGATCCATTGGCTTAATCGGCGTGTTTCGGAAATTGTAATTGAGTTATTAACCTCTGACTCGGGTATGATTGATATGCAGGATTGGTCCTGTGCCTGTTTTGGAACGTAATAGCGGTTACTGCAGCATGGATCAAGGGAGAAGGTTGGTATCGGGAGATGTTCAGCTGTTTGTCGTCCTTTGCTGACTGGCTAAATGCTCTAGCTGATAACACGATAGTTACTGAAACTTCTGAATGAATGGTTCTTCCATTGCAGGCGTGAAGATCTGGTTCCTCGCAGTGATCTACTTCATTTTGGGGGTGCCGGGAGCTTATGTGTTGTGGTATCGCCCACTTTATAGAGCTTTCAGGTATCTCATCAGTCCTCTTTCTTTTGGTTGAGCGTACTCATGATGGTCGGAGACCAACATTGCACTGTTCCTTAATGCTTTCCCGGATCCTCTCCCAATCTGATAAGCGATCGTTTCGTGCTTTGATCGCAGGAAAGAGAGTGCAGTGAAGTTTGGTTGGTTTTTCCTATTCTACCTTGTAAGCCTCTTCAACCACTTAGATTGCTACTATTGCGAGGATTACATCATCCCCTTTTCTTAGAAAACGATGTTTGTCCTCCTTCGCAGCTTCACATTGGATTTTGCATCTTCGCTGCCGTTGCTCCTCCAATCATCTTCAAGGGAAAATCTCTTACGTAAGTTGCTTTCATGAACACCTAATCTGACAGATGTTAAGAAATTTACCTGGAAAAGTACGATCTATGTTTTAAGACCCAAAAAAATGAAAAAAGAAAAATGTTGACTGATTTAGCTGATCTGCTTATTTCCTTCTGGCTATTTTTTGCTTTGTTGGCTGAAACAGGGGCATATTAGCAGCAATCGATGTTGTCGACCAACATGCTTTGGTTGGGGTAAAGTCATAAACTTAAGTTATAAGACAGCGATTGGTCCCATCTCACCTATCGTCATCTCACATCGTTTTTCCCCCTGCTACAGGTATTCTACTTCATTGGCTTTGGACTCTTTTGTATCGAATCAGTGCTCAGCGTCTGGGTTATTCAGGTCCAAACATATAGTCCATTAGACGAGCCAAATCCTATCGAAACGCTCCTTCAAAGTATGCATGTTTTTGGCTGATTACTAGTCCTCTTTCATGGCTGCAGCAAGTTTACATGTACTTTAGGGGAAGTGGAAAAGCTGCTGAGATGAAGCGCGAGGCTGCTAGAGGAGCTATGAGAGCAGCAGTATGAAGATTCCACTGTAGTCGACAACATACACGAACATTAAATTTTGTGTAGATAAAGCTGGAGTCCTTGGATTTTGTTGTGTATGATTGCTTGCTTGTGCTTCGTAGTTGCTTTCTGAAAGCAGACTTTACCGGAAACTACTTGTAGTCCTGAAACGTTTGTTCGTGTAGATCTTGTTTTGGTCATCTACCTATTACGGTGCAACCTTGAACTTGAATTTTTTGTCGTCAGCTTATTGGATGAGAATAATGCCCGTTCCAACATCCAACTTCCTCAGCCAGTCTAGGTTTCATTTTTCTTACATGAGATGTTTTGATTATTAATGAACGGTTTATTCACATGTTCTGTCGAGATTTTCAGGGTGGGATGCATCTGGAAGGTAGATGAACCAAGCTCTGGCTTAATGGATCATATAGACATGGACCCAATCACTCATATAAACACACACACAAACCTAGTAACGAAAGTCTTGAGTTTGAATCAATGCAGTGTAAGATATGAACGTAGTCTTCCCTGGAAGATAGAGGCCGCCTCGACGTCGGCCGCAAATACCACCGAGAATTGAACTCCCAACCATGACAGGGGTGGCAAAGCTTTCAAACACAAACGTGACGCACAGGCGCACGAAGATCGAATTCTCTTATTTGATAGATGTGTAGCATTATCCCCTTATAATTCACTCTATCATGTGATAAATAGGGGGAAAGAGGCTGCAAGTGAGCTAAACAGCCCCTTTACCACCAAAAGCGGCTTTAAGAAAAGCTGCCCTTTCGAACATAGTGCAGCACTACACTACTATATAGTAGAGGAGAGTTAATTTAGCTTACGGAGATAGATATGCCACAGAACCCCTCACGTATAACATATTGAACTTCTCTTAGCAATAGGCAACGCAATTCTTCTTGCAGTCCACCGTGCAACCGCCGCCTCCACCGCCGCCACCGTAGCCCTTCCCGGAGCGGCTGTAGGAAGAGAAGCACTTGGCGGGGCAGATCAGCTTCTTCTTGTAGCACGGGCCCTTCTCCTTGCACACAACCGTGGGCCTCACTATCCCACCCTTGGAGTAGCCTCCTCCGGGACCGCCAACGCCGCCTCCGTACCCGCCGGCCCACCCGCTCCTGAACCCACCTCCCGGGAAAAAGAACCCACCGACGTTGTTGTCGTTCCCGTCCTCAGATCCATCAACCTTGTTGGGCTTCTTGGCCTTGGAGGAGTCGGGTCGGGTCCATGCGAGTGAAGGAGTGGCTGGGATGAGGAGCAAGAGCGATATGGTGAAGGAGAAGAAGAAGAAACTCGGTGTCGTAGCCTTCTTCTTCATTCCCGTGTAGGAGAAGTGTTCTTCCTGTTCTTTTCTTCGTGTTTTCTGGATCTGGTTTTGACTACTGGATCACTCCTCTGAGAAATGAAGCAGTGATGAAGGGAAGATAATTGAAGAGGCTATCGGAGCAATATATAAGTGAGGAGGTGTGGGTGGTGGGGATGGAAGTCTTCCTTTGGGTCACCGGAGGACATTTATTGGGTAGGGAGGGAGAGTTAGGAGGCGGTTGCATGGATGTTTGAGTAGGTCGGCAACAATTAATACGTTTACCTAGCCTTGAGAGAGAGAGAGAGAGAGAGCTCACTCAATGATATCTCCTTAAATTTCGGATAATTATAGAGATTATTTAATATATTTTTAAAAATATGTAAAATTTCTAGTTTAAATATTTTAAAATAGAGAAAAGATATATGCTTAAATGAGACTTCAACCTTTGATGACGAGGTAATGAGGTCGGCGGGATTGGTTAGGATTGTTGATTTTCAACATTCGGTGGATAGGATCGAAGTGATAAGAGTCTAGGAAGTCAGGGGCAGCATTAGGCTTGTCAAGACCATGGGAGGACTGAAATGTAACAGTCAGAAACATCTGGGACCGATCACGGCAGCATGAAAAAATCTTACGGGGTTCAGTCGCCCGCGCCCACCGCCCGCCGCCGAGGGACTAATCTGAAACGGATCAGGAATTAAAGGACGGATTGAGGGAGGACAAGAGGCAAGACATGCATGGCCAGAATCATGAGATTGGCCCACACGTTATATCTCGAGTGCATCCGAATTTACTCATACATTGATTTTCTCGATCAGGGGGTCGGAGAGACAGTGCACATGAATGAGTGGGGCCCATCTGCACATGTGTTCCACCAAATGAGCACAAGGGAGTGTTTGGTCCATCCAATGTTAATATTATTGTCTTTAATGGGTATATCCAATAGTTTTGGGAAATATGATATATCTTATTTTTCAAACTCTTGTTGGCCCATAAATGCATCTGGTGAAGAACACTAATCAATGAACGGGGGCTATCTTTCAAATGTTGTGTCGGCATAAATAAATACTAGTGTTAATGTCTTTGCTTGTCAACTCGCTGAAGCGTACCATGAATTTTTTGGGACCCATGGGAAGAATGAAATTGAAATCACTATTCAATCTAACTGAAGTCGACAACCGGATAGAAGTCGGTGCCATCCAATGGGCTGAGAACCCATATTTGGAAATATTACTATATTAGTAAGGGTAAGGTACAAATATATAATGATTTTTGTCCGAATTATTACAAGTAGTGAGAAAGTCTAATTTTATTGGATGTTATTTAATTTATATGCATGTACCAATTCCTCATGCCTCTCTACCTGTCAGGTTACTATGATAAATTTGCACGTGAACTTTATGCAAACTCCTGGTCCTCGAAATAATCAAAATTAATCACGAATTGGATTAATTGAACGTGGACACTCGCCCGGCGTAGAGCCAAAGCCCAAGGGCATTTATTTCTGCTACATTATTATTAGTCCTGCCAATTCGTCCCGCTTGAGATATGGATTGCCAATGATAGCCCCTGACCATTATTAGATATGTCAATTTGAGCCGGCCCACCATCTCCATTCAGCCCAATCTAAATTAAATAAAAAATATTTTTTAAAAATGCATTTAAATAATGTAATATTTTAACAACAAAAGTATGCCAAAGATTTCTTCTGATGATAATTAGATATTGGGAATAAAAGAAAATGGTTAATATAATCCGATGAGCAGAGCGGCCTGCTAGAGAGGAGGTTAAATCGATCGGTTCAAGTTCAAAAGCAAGGGCAGTGTGCTTTCAATTATCGAAAACTTGGGGGGGTATTATTGTCAAAGTGGATTCTATATAAACGACCGTGTATGGCTCAGCGCACACACAACAATAGGAAGGCGACTCCATTTCTCGGATAAGATAAGAGCTGCCAGACCCAGCAAGCTCTGTGCTCTGCCCAACGTTCTTCATAGAAAGATAATGAAGAGATCGATCACAGCCATGGTGTATCCAAGGAGTGGCAAGATCTACGTCGCAGAAGGCTTCCCGTACGGGATGGCCCGCCGGCCGATCCCGAAGCGCGGCCAGGTGAAGGTGGCGATCGTGGTGGGGTTGGTCCACTCCTTCGCCTCCATCTTCTCCTTCAACCTGCGGAACAGATGCGGCGGAGCTCGGTTCTCGGGCTGAGCTTCCAGATTGGTTACCATGTTCTGAGTTCGTGATTCGACGTTCCTTTTTTCAGTCGGTGGCTCCAGATCCATGTGACTAGAGAAAGTTTTGAAGAGAGGAGAGGATATGGGTTTGTATTTTTTTTTAAAAATTTTATATATGGGTTCATGCTCTCTTTTTTGGGTGATGGTTATGGTGTATCTATCATTTGTATATTACGTGGAGCTTGGTGTTGATTAATGAGGTTATTCTTTCCCTTTACTTTTCACTGTAAAGTTAATTGTTTCTTTCCTCCTTATCCACCTTGTCGACTCGATCCAACAAATTTGATCTTAACAGGGTGAAATGGGTCGCCACGTGCCCTCCTGAATCAATCTCTGCATGAGCATTGATTGGAGTAGTGAGTGTTCAACAGCCTTCGGACCATGGAGTATGTGTGTGTGTAACACTTCGGGTCATGGATTGTCTCTGCATTTTTTAGAATTATCTAGTCTGATCATAAAATACGGTGAGATCAAGACCTATGGTGAAATTATGCAACGGACGTACGGCCCAAGTGAGCCGTCCTCAATTCTCTCGGAGCTGTGGGAAACCCATTGAGCTTTGATGTCTTCTTCCGCCATAAATTATTAAAGAAATTAGTGATTCAAACGATATTTATCCTGGGAATCCCAATTATAAATAATAGAAAGTGTATAATGTATGGTCTATGGTCGCAACTAATAAATACACGTGTTGCCATCTTTAATAACAATAATTGGGAGTAATTAAAGCACGTGCTCCAAAATGCTGGAATGCACCGTGGAATGGCATGGTCGGTCAAGACATGTAAATCTACTACTGCTTTTGACTTCATCTTTACAGCGTAGACCGGGTAACTGTGGCGTAACAATGGCGATGGCATATTCTTGTCCACTTGCTAGAAAGCGATACGATACTCAATATCATCACGCATGTGCTCACATCCAGCTGACCTATCGGGCCTCCCTCGAGATGCAGAAATCGAGTGGGAACGCATTGATCTACTAGAACACTAGACAACTTCAAATTCGGATTTGATTTAAATAAATATATTAAAAATAAAAAAATAATAAATTCTTTTTTCATATAAAGTCTATGGACCGAAGGTCATATTTATGACAGAGAAAATTAAACGTATATACATATACATATACATATACAAGACTAACGTGCAAGTGGACATGTGGCCGGGGTAGCTTGTTTTAGAATCTTATCTTACTCGAAGAGAATTGCTAAAAACAAGACAACTGGCGGCAAGTATAAATATCCACGTGCCCAAAACTAATAATATATATTAAAATAAAAATAACTAATAAAATAAATGAGTACACTATAAATAAATTTAATTAAAATATGTTAGATTGTCCCTCCGTCTCCATTTATATGCCAGAGAACACCTCCAGCAAGGGAAGCAGAGCCAACCAACTGCCTTACTTATCTGAGAAGAATATATAGAAGTCATCGAAGAAGAAGAAGGAAGAAGGAGGTTAGGAATTCGAGAGATGGCATCGGCTACAGAGATGAGCGGCACTGGCGGCGGCCTCTCGGTGGCCTCGAGGAGAAATTCAAGCCGTCCGATTCCGAAGAGGGGCCAGGTGAAGTTGGCAATAGCGGCGGCGATCGCTCACCGTCTGGCTTCGTTGCTGACCACCCACATGGGAGGTTAAACCTGTTCCACGATATCTTTGAGGAGGTTCATCTCATCTCAATGCCGATGCTAGCTCTCTACTCGCCTCGACTCTGTTGTTGAGTTCGTTTCCGCAGGCCGTCTTTTCCGATTCTGTAACGTGTGAGAGTAAGAGATAAAGGGTTTGTCGTGCGTTTTGCACAGCGTTGTAGAGAGTCTGCAGCAATTCATGTGTGTAGATTGGAGATCTTTCTCAGCTCTCTCTTTGGTACATCTGCTAATTAACGAATGTTCGCCGTGCTCATCGAAGCATAATATGTCTGTCCAACGGATGATCAAGTATATATGCCGAGATCATAATTATAGTTGAAGGGTACGTACAGATCAAGCTACACTATCCCATATAAGATCGAAGAACGAGCTAAGTCAGCATCTGCATCTCCCATCTATATGAACAAGTAACGTCTTTTAGATGATTTGGTCTGCTTTTGAAAATTTTTGATCATGTATAGTAGCGGGAGATTCATGTGGAATCCCTTCAACGCTTAAAATTTCATTGACAATCCGATTTACAATAATATTATGGACACAGACAGAACATTCTACTATTGCAATGGCAAATCTCTTCTATGCTTCCTCAACAACAATATCTGTTTTTGAGATCCACTGGGCCCTTCCTCTAATTACTTTATCATAACTGGACGGCAGCTATTGAATTCTTCTTTGTCAAGATGCTTTCACACGTGAATCAGTTCACCTTTCTTCTTTGAATAATTGAATAATTGACCATAAAAGCACAATGTGGGGCTCGTTGTCATGAGAAAAGGAGGCAAAGGTACGTTTCAGGGCATGGACTAGTTCATCGTTTTATGCATATAGTTATTTAGCCCTCAGACAAGGACAGCACATTCTTTGTCTCACACCCATATGGCCAATGTAATAAATCAATACCCATTCACACATGCCTAACCCCCCAACATCTTAATTCACCCTGAGAAAAAACAGAGCAAAAAACTCAGCATCCTAGGACATAAATCAACAGTTCCAATTTGAGTCAATTTTCACCATCTCCGTACGTCTAATCAAGAATTGGATTATTTTTTTTTTAAAAAAATTATCAGGGTATGTAACAATGGCTAATGATCACTTGCATAGGATCAAATGAACATTCAATAAAGTTAATTTCACTCAGTTATAGTGAACGTCATCCTTCACCTAATCGATTGCTCCATCTTCCTCAGCACATTACAGTTATATAATTATACATATAAATCGCAAAATCAGAGAGAATTACTGTGAGCCCATGGACTTGGGCCCAATGAGAGCCCAACCAATTAAGTTAGGCCCATCTATTTTTTTTCTTTTCTTTTCTTTCTTTTCTCTCCCCCACCGCCTTACGCGTCCTTTTACCCCTGTCAATCAACCTTTTCTCTTTCTCTCCATACTTCTAGAGACATTGTCGAACACCAGCGCGCGCGAGAGAGAGAGATAGAGAGAGCGAGAGAGAGAGAGNGGGCCCAATGAGAGCCCAACCAATTAAGTTAGGCCCATCTATTTTTTTTCTTTTCTTTTCTTTCTTTTCTCTCCCCCACCGCCTTACGCGTCCTTTTACCCCTGTCAATCAACCTTTTCTCTTTCTCTCCATACTTCTAGAGACATTGTCGAACACCAGCGCGCGCGAGAGAGAGAGATAGAGAGAGAGAGAGAGAGAGAGGGAGAAATTTGCATGAAGAGAAGGTGAGGTCGGGGAAAAGAGTTAAACAAAAAGGAAACGACGGTAAGTTCGAAATAGCTAAATGTTTATTTTGGTATATATGTACACGTTGATTTCATCATTTGATTTTCGCGGTGGAAAATGGAAGGAAAAGAAAGAAAGAAAGCAACGGGAACGAAGAAGGGAAGAGAACGGAAAGGAAAGGGTTTAGGATGAAATTGATTTGGGAGTGAAAAAAAAAAAAGAATTGAAGGAATGGGGACGAAGAAGGAAAAGAAAAAAAAGAGAAAGAAAATAAAATAAAATAAAAATAAATAAATAAATAAAATAATGTAGATATATATATATATATATATACATAATGAGGTTGGAACCATTTTGGTCTTATATATATATGTATACATATATCTATGGAAGTTAGTCCAAGAGTTGGGTTTATGTAGGGTGTAAATCTTTTATATTAGTGATAAGATTATTTATTTGATTAAGGTAAAAATTATTATATGATATGTATTAATTTTACTATGAATCAAATGATAGTTACCGAAGAGACCCGAGATACCCACCGCGAAGATCTTGCATCGTGATTAGTCAGTTCAGGGGTTGTGAGTACATTTTTCTAATGTGAAATGTGATGTTTATGATTAGTACTTAGTAAATATAAATTACGAAATAAGTATTTGTTATATATAAGTAATTGCTATTACCGACAAGTACGTATATTTCGATTAAGTAACGAAGAAAATGTAAGAATGATAAGTAATACTAGTAGTTGGACATGCATACATACATACATACATAATTTGTATATTGTATGTGTTTGTATATAACCATAGTGACCGCTAAGTCGACGGAATAGAAATGAGCTTTACCGAATTACCGCAGGTTCCCAGCGGGATATAAACATGAGACATGAGTGACGTTGGCTCTGTGACCCCAGCAGAATATGTGAGGTGACTCCCTTTTCGGACTCGGTCGGAAAAACAAAGACCAGAGAGGAAAGGTAAGAAAAAGAGAGAGACTTGAGAGCGACGAGTCCACTCTTACTGCCGGAGGATAATAGGTGGCACCCGCGATTGCGTGCGCAGGGAAGAGCACTGGAAGGAGAACTTTATGAGATTGATTAAGGTGCGGGGTTACGGTACCGTTTGGGGAGAAGAGGAGTATCGGTACCGTCATAACTCTGTTGCAGAGGTAGTGCGACTCCATGGTTATTGTTTGACATGAATGTTTATATGCATTGCATTATGTGGGTTGTATGGAGTTGGTTAGGTTGCCAATAACCATCTATCCTCAATACTTAAATTATTGTTATTTCACTATGGAATTATATATTCACTGAGTTGGAGCTCATATTCCTCTGNGGTTAGGTTGCCAATAACCATCTATCCTCAATACTTAAATTATTGTTATTTCACTATGGAATTATATATTCACTGAGTTGGAGCTCATATTCCTCTGCAAATGTTTTTGTTAGATAGGGAAGACACTCAACCAAGCAGAACCGCCAAATTTGACTCGGGGATCAACTAGGACCCGTAGATATAGCATGTGTAGAATTTGTGTATTGTTCTATATATAATGTTACGACCTGGAACGATTGGCAATGTCTATGGGTTGAAATGTGTGTTGCTATGTGATAGTGAAAAACATATAGATTGTGGAAAATTGTTACCGAATATATTAAATATCATATTATATAACAGGTTGGAAATTTTAGGTTTGTATGAAAATAAGGGAAAACTCTGCCAAAATTCTGAGTCGTGACAATTTCAATTGTCAGAAGACTGAAAATTCAGCCGTCTATGGGCACTACAGTTTTTTACTGAGACTGCAATTTTTAGCAGTAGGTCTAGAGAATACGATCGCTAGCAAGTCGGATAAGAAATAGGGCTCAGTTGACATTAGAAGACGGGTAAGGCTAGATACTGCTCCAAGGAGTGGGGGAAGAGCGAAGATTAAGAAGCTTACATGCGGAGTTGACCTACCGGACGGGTGCTGTCTAATCTCGGCCCGATCAGCCGTAATGTGGCCGGCCTCGAAGGGTAAATGGTGTAGCATGATTGGATCTCTTAGATTCCAATGGATCAATGTCTCTGAGTTAAAAGCACGTGCGCCGGAGCAAGGAAGGAATTTGGTTGGTGAGTAATCATTAAATAATCAATTTAACATTGAACTAGTGCTCCTTAAATTAATTCTTCAAATTAATAATGTTGATATAAAATTTTTCATGAATGCCAACCCGATC
>CXYZ01003352.1:3272818-3287871 GCA_900006705.1 Sonneratia caseolaris | reverse complement strand
CCCCCCCCTTTTTAAGCCTATTGAATTAGTGTTTGTCTCCGAGCAATTGGTCTCTTTGCAACTAAACCAACATTAGCTTGTCATGTGGGTGAAATTGGAGTTATCTTGGTGTTCGGTCCTGTGCCTGCTTCTGTTCCTTTAAGCATGCCTCAACTAATGGTTAATGGTATTGGCTTATCCTTTGAAGCCACCAAGCTCGTAGAGATTAATGCAAATATATCTTGTCTGTCTCTCTTATTCCAACTTATTAGGACATAATGTGTCATTTTAAAACAATAATGCACTAGATTTTTCTTGTCCATTAGAAGCAGCGGAAGAAAATTTTGAAGCTCAGAGAGGTTACGAAACACTGAAGTTGATGAAGGCCTAACCCTCACTCGGTCTTGATCATACATCTGTTACATATTTCACATTTGAGACCTGTAACCATGGTCTTCTCCTGCTCCATTGTTCTACAAACATCTGATCTCTACTTTCACTACTAGTTCTTATGTGTTGATGAAAATGAATCCTCTGCAGGCTTTTGGTTGGGCGTACGTGAACAATTGGCACAACACCTGGGAGCAGTTCTACGTCTACTGGATCTGCCCTTTCGTCGGAGCAATACTGGCCGCCTGGGTCTTCCGTGTCCTCTTCCCCCCACCTACAAAGCAAAAGAAGGCTTGAGCAAACATAGCAGCAATAGGTTCCTTGCTGGCTTGCTCCCCTTAGATCGGCTCCCTCTTGTTTTCTTCTTTTTCCCTCTTCTATCAGGTTATTGTGTGAGGACTTCATTCAAGCATCACAGTAATGTGAACTCCCTGCAAAATAAAAGAAATATTTATGTTTCCATCTCTGGGGAATATGATTGTTCTTGCTGCAGATATTTAGAATAGCAGTCATAGTAATACACCGCAATGATCTGATGGTTTCTAGACGACAGCGAAAGTTTGAATTCCAGAACTATGGGTCATCCCTGCTTTAGGTAGCCTAAGAGTCGCGGTTTATTTGCAGCTTGCATGTCAAGGTACAGCAGCTAACTATGTGGGGGCTGGGGCAGTGCCAATTTCTTGATCAACAGCCAAGCTAACAGTCTTTTATCTAGGATGGCAACTTTGATTGAGCTTCACATTAGCTGGTTGGAAGCCTTTTATGGTCACCTTTGTGTGGCCATTCATCATCTTCTCCACACGGTCAGATTGTCTGTGGGATACGCTGCGGATGGCATAAAATGTCAGCAAAGGGAATGGAAGTCCCATGCTTGCACACGCCAGAGATCGTGAAAGAGAAAAGGATACAACGACCAAACGCAAACCCGAATCGCGGGTCCCACGATGGGCGACCGCGGGGACTACGGAAAAGTTGAGAAATTTTCAAGTGCTCTAGAGAGAATCTCGACCGGACCGGAGCTAATCAGCGCATGCTTCTCACTTGTGAGGACTGAACGGAGGTTCGGTTTCATATCAATGGTCCCAAAATGAAAACTTTGCAAAAAATGTTCTTATAGAAAAGTTGAAATAGTAAATCGATAATATATTTTGAATATTCGAAAATTCATTATTTATTTTATTAAATATCTATAAAATAAGCTGGAGATTTGTAGATCTGCTACTGCTTAATGGCAGTTGCAGGAAGCATTGCCCCGTTTGTCCCAGTCTCTCTCTCTCTCTCTCTCTCTCTCTCTCTATCAAGGCGAAGGGAAGGGGAGGGTAGGTAACGAGCCATTAGCAGAGATTTTCGTTATACTACCACTCTCTCTTCTGTCTCTTCCCCATTGCCGCTTTTCCTTTGTTTCTCTTCTCCCTCTTTCCGTCTTTGTTCCCTTTGCTGATCGTTCCAATCGGTCGCACTTTGCCGGACGATCGCCAGATCGAAGCAACCGTCGACTAGGTTTTGCGGGTCCGGCTGACTCCCAGTGCATAAATTTAGCATAGAGTGCGGGTAGCACGACGACGGGGGAAGAGCTGGAGCCGGTTCAGGAAGTACAGCCTTTGAAGGCTCCCGCCACCGCCGCCGGGAACGGCCGGATCCGGTACAGATCGCCGTCCTCCGCCGAGCTCCTGGAAAGTGCTGCGTCCGGAAACCCCAATTCCCCGCCCCATCTCTCCTCCTCGGATCTCCAACAGCAGCACGAGCTGGACAAGATGCTCAAGCGACCCGGCAGGATGTATGAGGACAAGATCCAGAAGTATCGTGGCGTCGTCCTTGTGATCTCTGTGCCGCTCCTGCTCGTTGGGTTTGTCCTACTCCTGTTGCCCTCTCGCGCCCCTTCCGAGTCCATTCAAGAGTATGCCGTCTCCAGCAGGAAAGCCTCCCTCAATGGGGGAGGTAAGACGTACGCGGTGATCTTTGATGCTGGTAGCTCCGGGAGCCGAGTCCACGTATTCAGCTTTGATCAATACATGAATCTTGTGCCCATTGGCAGGGAGCTCGAGCTTTTTGTTCAGGTTTTCATTTTTCTTTTAATCCCTCATCAACATTGCTGGACCGTTTGAATCCATACAAACTTAAGCACCCTTTTCCAATCTGTATGCATTACTTGAACGTATTGACTATATGCAGCCATCGTTTCTGCTTAATTATCTAAACTTGTAGTTGGCCTCCAAGTTCTTATTTTTATGTTGTGGGAGGGTGAATTTGGTGTTAAATTAACATTCTTCTCGTGCTTTGATTTGTAGATCAAGCCTGGACTGAGTGCCTATGCCCAGAATCCCCAGGAGGCAGCAAATTCTCTGCGAACACTGCTTGACAAAGCAGAAAGTGTTGTTCCTCGAGATTTGCTGAGCAAGACGCCTGTTAGAGTTGGGGTCAGTGATCTGTGTAAATTGCATTTTTTTTCCTTTTCGTATTTTTTTGCTTTTGTTAACTCGATTTTGGTGATGGATTCTGATGCACATACAGGCCACTGCAGGATTGAGAGCGTTGGGGGTTGAAGCATCTGATAGAATTCTAGAAGCGGTAATCCTTGACATTTTCTTTTTATAATGAATTGCTGTTGTTTGAATTAGGAATGTCTTTTGGGGCTTTGTATTATTTCATTTTGCCTGGTCAGTTGTTCATGTGGAATGCATCTTCAGGTCAGGGAGCTGTTGAAAGATAGAAGCAGATTGAAATCTGAGCCGGAAGGGGTTACTGTTCTCGATGGGACTCAGGAAGGTGCTTATCAGTGGGTATGTTATAATTTCTTCCCTTTTGTGTTTGTTTAGTGGCCGTTGTATGCTTGTGCACTGGTCAATAATATATTATAGCCAGTCTCCAGTTGGACAGGATGAAACTGTAAGTGGAAATACTTCTGAAGCAGGCGGAGAAAGATACTGCTGCAGTATGCACATGTTAGCTGACGGGCAGGATTCTATGATTTCTCTTAGTTGACCTTGCCACCACTTTGCATACTAATCTTTTCGATATGATATTGACGTTAGATTTATGTTATCTTTAAACCTAAAAAGCACTTGCCCATGAGCTGCAACCATGTTCATGTCAGTCCTGAGACCTGAAATCATCGATAGTAGAAGTAGCTAATGGTTAAAATGCCTATCCTGAGACCCAAAATCATCAATAGTAGAAGTAGGTAATAGTAGGTAATGGTTAAAATGCCTATCAGACTTACTTCATATCAGCAAAGCAATATAACCCTCCAGATACCCTTCATCCATTTCTTAGAATGCTAATCTTAAGATGCCAAATTTAATTGCTGTTCTTCAAACAGAGCTGATACTAAAATCATGTCAACTCTGTCAGGTAACAATAAATTATCTATTGGGAAATCTTGGGAAGAAATACTCGGCTACAGTTGGAGTAGTTGATCTTGGAGGTGGTTCTGTTCAAATGGCATATGCTATCTCGGATGAGGATGCTGTAAAGGCTCCAAGACTCTCTGATGGAGAGGATACTTATGTCAAGGACATGTATCTGAAAGGAAGAAATTATCACCTCTATGTTCACAGGTTTGGTTCTTTATTCATTTCTCAGGCTGTAATGCTCATTGACCTTTTCAGGACAGGTCCTTGTATTTGAAATGTCATGGAGCCTCCTGTATATTTTTAACACATTTTTATTTTCTCTTATTCAGTCTTTGGTATAAAGATATCATTGCTTTCCTGTAGTAAGAGAATTTTTTTCCGGCCTAAGTTTTCATTTAACAGCATATTATAATTGAATACTTACATATGGTGTTCTGATGGTGCCCTTGTGCAGTTACTTGCACTATGGCCTGTTAGCAGCTCGAGCAGAGATTTTGAAGGCTTCTGGGTCTGGAAATCCTTGCATTTCTACTGGTTATAAGGGTAGGTGAATTGGCTTGCCGAATCAGTCCTTACTGCTTAGGCAGGGAAGTTTGTCCTTTTGTTGGTTTTTATGGAAGTTAAAGCCTCTTTGCAATGAGCCATGACCATGATTTAGCCAAAAAAAATTGTTATATGATCAATGAACATCTGTTGTTATTTTTCTTGTTCTTGTGTCAAAGGTTCTTATAAATACGGAGGTGAAGATTATCCAGTGTCAGCTTCTCCATCGGGCTCAAGCATGCATGAGTGTAGAAGAGTAGCTTTAAAGGCTCTCAAAGTTAATGAGACAACATGCACTCACATGAAATGTACGTTTGGCGGGGTTTGGAATGGTGGAGGGGGAGATGGACAAAAGAATCTGTTTGTGGCTTCATTTTTCTTTGACAGGGCTGCTGAGGTACTAATATTGCAAGTAAAAAGTCTAGCAAAGTCAAACTTTCTTTTTTTGTGTCTGACACTATGGTTTTGTTCCAATATATCAGGCTGGATTTGTCAATCCCAACCAACCAGTAGCCAAAGTTCGTCCAGCGGACTTTGAGGAGGCAGCTAAACGTGCTTGTCATACTAAACTTGAGGATGCTAAGTCTGTTTATCCACATGTGGAAGAGGATAATCTTCCATATTTGTGTATGGATCTTGTATACCAATACACATTACTGGTTGATGGATTTGGTGAGTTATCTTCATCTATCTGGTTGCATCTTACATTTATAAGACTGTGCCCCTCCAGTATCTCTTTGCAATTGTTAGAAGCAAAACAGATCAGTTTGTTTTACCATATTATTCTTGAGTAGAAAAATTGGGAAATGGTGACTGGGAATTTTTTTCTCCTTGCTGGGCCTTTTCAAGATGATGATGAGTTCCGTGGATTGATCTTTTTCTGCAGGCATCGATCCTTGGCAAAAAATAACACTAGTGAAGAAGGTCAAGTACCGAAATGCATTTGTGGAAGCAGCATGGCCACTGGGCAGTGCCATTGAGGCCGTCTCGGCACTATTATAACCAGTCGTTTCAGTTGGCATTATTCAACTGTCACAGTAAAAAAATGCAGGAGCCGTTACGACCAGCTTTCAGTCTGTTGAGCAAGGAATCGTGCTCTTGATGGATGTCACCGAGAGCCCAGAACAGGTTATACCCAGAGTTACATTTTTCCTTGAAAACCTATAATCAAGAATGACGAGGATCCAATTAGTTTCATTCGATTGCTGCGCCGTAATTATATCAAGGACTACACAGTGTTCCTGGGTTTGATCGTTTCGTTCCATTTATCTCCTTTCCGGCTTAGTTGTATATTGACTTGCTGCGAGCAATCACTTCTGATGCAAAATGCACTTGAGATTTGTTCATCTCTCACCCTTCTTGGCCAAATTTGAGTCATCGTTCTTTTCTTCCTTGTTTTCGAGGCTGAAGACGATGGGATTGTTAGCTTAGCTCCAGGCTCATTTGGCAGTGGCCAAATTTCTCGAGCGTCATCGCATGGAAGATTTTTTTTAAAAAAATTCTAGCTTCATCATCGCAGATAGTCACGATAAGGTTGGCTCAAGGACCATCTCGGGTCCCTACGAGTGGTCGAGTCGAGGCGTGGCCGCGTCACACAAAGAGTTGATATGACGATATTGTAGACACGATGAACGGTGGCTACATAAACGGGCAAATATATGAAGTTCCGGGATTCGGAGGGGCCAAAGACAGGGTGGAGTAAGGGCTCTATCTAAGTGGGCCGTGTAAGTTCCGAATATAAGTAGATGTGTTATGTTGGGCCCTGGAGGTTTAAGGCCCATAGATTTATTTATTTATTTATTTATTATTATTATTGCTTCAGTGGCCCAGAGATTCTTAATGGCCTTTTTACTTCGGCTTGCTTGCTCGTTCGCTCGCTCGCTCGCTTACGCTGTTATACTGTAAGCGTAGATGGTTTCGTTCCGGCAATTGCACGAACAGCTGCTGTACAAGTCGTCCTTTCTTTCACGAACTGGGTGGGAGCTTCTGTGCTTCGATCTAACGGGATTCTTCAAGGAAGAATAATGAGATGCATCATGAGACTCGGAAGGTTCGACGCAGCGGACCTTCCGGTGATCCTCCGCCACGCCTTCGCCTGTTCAGCTGGTGTCCATTTCGATCCAACCCGATACGGTGTCGGCTCATCGCCCCCTGCACTGGCTCCTTCTTCGAGCCCCTTCTGCAGTGACTCAGCCTCCTCAACGACTCTTCCCTCTTCTGGGTCCGGTGCTGCGTTCGACTCTTCCTCTTCTGACCCCACTCCTCCTTGTTCTGTGCTATCGCGCTTGTATTCTGCATTTCCGACGGGCCAACCTGAAGAACCGGAAGTCGCTGCCTCGTCTTCCGGCATTTTTGACGACCCTGATCATGGTGAAGAAGAAGCGCAAGAATACGAAGATGAGATTAACTCTGCGCAGTTGGGCTCACTGGAGAAGGCTCCTGAGGGGTACGTGAAAACGTTGGTGGACATACTGCAGGAGCCCACGCGTGGCCTCCCGGAAAAGAAAGCTGCTCTTGAGCAGTGTGGTGTTGCCCCCACGTCAGCTCTGGTAGTGGAAGTTCTCTCTCGGGTCCGAAATGACTGGGAAGCAGCCTTCACTTTCTTCCTCTGGGCAGAGAAGCAGCCCGAATACTCGCATTGCCTACGGGAATACCACTCCATGATCTCAATCCTGGCAAAGATGCGGAAGTTTGACACTGCCTGGGCACTGATCAACGAGATGAGGGGACGTGGTGACCGTCCGTCTATGGTAACTCCTCATACCCTTCAGATCATGATTAGACGATACTGTGCTGTTCATGATGTGGGTCGGGCTGTGAATGCCTTCTACTCGCATAAGAAGTATGGGCTTGAAGCCGGGATAGATGAGTTTCAGGGTCTTTTGTCAGCTCTTTGTCGGTATAAGAATGTGGAGGATGCTGAGCACTTGATGTTCTGCAATAGAAATGTGTTCCCGCTTAACACTAAGAGCTTTAATATAATACTAAATGGCTGGTGTAATGTGATTAGTAGACCCCGGGATGGAGAAAGGATCTGGAAAGTGATGAGCAGGAGGGGAGTACCTCATGATGTTGTATCATATGCAAGTATGATGTCATGCTATTCGAAAATGAATAGCCTCAACACGGTGCTAAAGCTCTTCAACCGCATGAAGGAGAATGGGATCTCACCTGACAGGAAGGTTTATAATGCGGTCATTCATGCGCTTTCAAAGGGTAAACACATTAAAGAAGCTATGAATCTGATAAAAACTATGGAAGCGAAGGGCATTGTGCCTGACATTGTCACATACAATTCATTAATTAAGCCTCTTTGCAAGGCCAGGAGACTTGACGAGGCTAGAGAGGTCTTTGATGAGATGCTGCAGAGGGGGCTTCAACCTACAGTTTGCACTTTCAATGCCTTCCTACGTATCTTAAAAACAAGTGAAGAGATTTTTGCGCTCTTGGACAAGATGAGGAATATGAGATGCCTGCCAAATTATGATACATATATCATGTTGATCAGAAAGTTCTGCAGGTGGCGCCAACTTGATGATGTCTTTAGATTGTGGAGTGAGATGAGTGAGAATGGATTAAGTCCTGATCGTAGCTCATACATTGTGTTGATACACGGGCTGTTTTTGAATGGTAAGTTGGAGGAAGCACACAAATATTATAAGGAGATGAAATCCAAACAGTTTCTCCCAGAGCCAAAAACAGATGAGATGCTTCAGGCATGGATTTCAGGAAAAGCAGCAGCAGAGTGGGGGATGATGGAAAACCAGTCAGACTTTACTCAGTTAAACAAAACTGTCTCCAAAGAGTTTGCTCATGAAAGGGATTTTCACCGAAAAGCTGAAGCCAGAAAATTGGTTAGAGAGCAAGGATATTCTTTTTGGAAGTAGTACCTTCTTATGTAATGATACATAAACTGAATCTTGTCAGTGTTTCATTTGCAAATACATCTAAGGATGATGAAAAACATTTAGCATTTAGCTGTTCTGGACAAGTTCAGGTTGGGATTCTGTACTTGAAAGATATGCATATTGTATATTGAATCTCTATGATGGGATTTTTTTCTTATTAAGTAAACGACTTGTGCACTTCGGTCAGTAGAAAGAGCAACTTATACCTGACTGTGACACATTTAATTCTAATTTCAGTGCTAGTGTTCTCCAAGGTTTTACATTCTTTTATTCTCTGTTATCTCTTGGTTCATCTTCCATTTTTCAGATAAGACTGTTGTCTCTTAGCTTGCCCTCACTTTCTGAGGGACATGTTAATAGAGACAAGTTCCCATGTTTCTTGATAGTAATAACTGTGATCTGGCTAGTTCAATGGAGAGATTTGCAAGATGACAAGTTCGAATATGAGTGATTTAGATTTTAATGGTTGAAGTCGTGTTGTTGCTGTTGTTAGTTCCTACTTTACTAAGAGCCTGACCAGGTCATAATTTAAGTGCTTACTACTAATAGATGTTGCTTATGATGAACTTGTGCATCTTCTCAAATTAAACTTCTGCAGTTTATTATTTGTTTCGAGAAAGAGTTTTGGTAAATGTGTCATAAATTGGATAAATCTTCATTGAAATAGGCCAGCATGTTTTTAAGGCTTTCCACGATACCATATAATCTCTCTTTTCCATTTGAGACAGAATGATAATGCAATTGACTTGGACTGAACAGAGAACTTCTTCAGTTGAAGCAGGCTTTTTTAGTTTCTTTTCTTTTTCTTTTCCCGGAAATGGACGCTGCTACATCTTCATATGTACCTTTTCTAATGCCAAATCTACTCATTATGGCCCTTCATTAGCTCATCCAATCCGTACTGATTGTACTACTAGGTATGTTTTTTTTTATTAATAGGCTATGAATGGGCTAGAGCGACTTCAGTAACCTGTTTTCATCTATTCATTCCGGATTTTACTTGCATATAGAACATTATCGTCCAGGCCATTCTACAGTTCGGTTCATTTGAAACTTAGTCTATGTTTGGTACAACACATGACCGTTGTGCATGGTGATTCCACTCTATTGCAAATACCAGCAACAGCATTTGTTAAGGTTTGCTACTCTGTATCTATTTTCCTGGTGGCACTTAAGTATTTTAGTAACAGGAAACGTTGATGATGTGCATTTGTGAAATGCAAGAGTTCTGTGTCTAAAAGCAAGCTCTAATATGCCTCCCTTTTGGGGAGAAACCAGCTTATTATTGACTCTGGCTGTGTAGTTACCAGTTTGACTGGAAGGCCAGCTTTTCAATGTGATCATGTTGTACCAATTTGTTCTTTATCATTCTGTTTCTTACTGTCAAGTGTAGAATGCATTATCTGAGGCGATTCTTTATCTGTTTCCTTGCAACAGGTGCATAAACACAGTTTCATGTTTGACTGGACAGTTTCAAGCAGAAAGTTTCGTGTTGACTAGCTGGGTGATTGAATTATCTTAATGTCTGAGCCGTATCAGCTTGATGCCATCTCTAAACTCCAAACCGCCTATAACAATCTCTCTCTGTCTCTCTCTCTCTATGGTAATTTTGGCCAGCTCTGTTTTCCAGCTGGCTACTTTTCCCTTTCCCTTCGCAGCCACGCTTATCTACTGTAAGGTGCTTCCTCAGGTGCTCCTGATTTAAGTTTTGTTTTGCTGGCTTGCAACTGGCAGTCACTTAGAAGAATCCGTAGGGCGCTGTTTTTAAATTAAGTTTTCCATTTTTTTCCTGCCCAACCTTCTTGTTAGTTATTCAATCATTACCTCTTTCTGCCAGTGCCTCGAAAGTGTTCTGTTTATCATGTTGAAAACTTCACTCTATGAGACTGAAACTTTACATTACCATATCTAATAGTTTTTTTAGATTTTCTTATTCCAAATCTATCCCTTAAAATTGTGAATCTTTTTCCCTTCATTATTCTTTTCACATTGCATTCAGAAGAATTTTTATTAAAATGGCACCTTCCAAACATTTCTCTCCAAATTGATGAATTTGCTCAATCCAAAAAGGTCATAGGAGGAACACGGGGGGTAAATTCTACCCGATGCATACCACGGTATAATAGCTCAGGTTGGTCTCCGAGTTACCTGGTACATCTTTTCTCCTATATGCATCATTTGGTTTATGTGTCAATGGATATTAGTATGATCTATGGAGGCAAGAAAGGTTTTTCTTTAAATTTTGTGGTTCATGGCACTTGAAGGGAAGGCCGGCAATGATTAGCTGGTCACTAGAAGAATTTCAAGGGCATACATACTATGGACACTTAGAGTTGTCTGATGCATGTAGGATTGAAACTTCGGCCGCCCAATTATTCAACATCTATGTTGAGCTAAGGTTATGATCATCAAAATCTAGTAACTGTCTAGTTATCTGTGGAGGAAGTTGGGGGCGGTGGTTGGGTGGGTGTGTGTGTGTTTGGGGGGCCGCAGGGTGCGGGGAAGGAGGCGCGGGAGGACGTCGGCCCCATTCATTCAAGAAGACTAGTGATATGAATTTCGTTGAATTTGTCTTTTTTTTTTTGGTCATTTTACTTGTTAGATCTGTTCCTACTTAATATCATTGACATAACTTTAGGTTTGGGGGCCAAATCATTGTCCACTATGGCTCCAGCTGGAAAAAAATGGTAACGTTTGACATCGGGTAACTACTAGGCTCTAGGTTAGGTGAGCCACACGTGGAAAACTACTAGATATCATAATCTAAGACTTTTTGGGATGTTGAAAAATGAGAACCAAAGCACATAATCAATCAATTGAATGCTGCATTTCATTTCTTTTGACTGGTCTCACGTATGTGATACGCAAATAATTCCTCCACCATTTATGGTCAGTCAATTCTCGCTCAACAAAGTCGTCCTTTGACTGCCACCAATGCAGGTTGCGACTGGAAGCCACCCGCACGCTTGTGCCTATCTGAAAACGAAAGGCTTTTAGATATTCGAGATCCTTTGGAATACAGTGACCCGATGCTCCTCGACTTTTGACCATTTGGCACGAAAATGAGTTAAGAGGATGGGAAGAAAAATATGTATTCCCATTTTCTGTTCTGGCTCGTAGTGTGTGCAGTTAATCCCTCTCACGATGGAAAGGGAAGTCGAAAAAACTCCCACGGGGCCACGGTTAACTGCAGAGTTGTCCTTTCACCAATTACCATCACCCGCTCCCTCAATCATCTTGCTCTTGTTACCATGAGGCGGTTGTTAAGACTATCCTTTGCCTTGTTGCAATTTTCTTCTTGCTCAGCTCAGGTGGACTGTGGGATACAGTCAAAGGATTGATAGGGTGAAAAATTCTCCCGACCCGTTCTTCTCGTCGTTGCCATCCCGAAGGGGGAGATTGAGAGGGAGCCCTGATTTCCCTCTTCGATGCTTAAATCAATGCCAGATTACGTATACGAGATATCATGGAATTGGGTTCAAAGGAATCTGCTTTCTGCTTCGTGGGTGGAGAAGGAGGAAATGTTTTTGGCTTCCGGTGATATTTATTCACCATCCATGCAGATGAACATTATGAGCAACTGTATTTTACCTTAATGGCTAGTCAATGGCCCTCAATATGGCGTGTGAGGTTTTGAACGTCATCAGAGCAAGCTATCCTGGGCCGTGGTAGAAGGAGGGGAGATGTTCAAAGCACCGGGTAAAAACAAAATAAAAGGCGAAAAGATGCGGAAATTCCTAGGTACGTCGTTCAACGGATAGAATCTAACGTAACGTTCGTATTTTCCCGATTACGTAAGAGACCCACCGAGTTGCAAAGCCATGTCTTACTACTTTTAGCTTCCATGATCCATCTATTCATTCCATTCATTTAAAGTGAGGATAACGTAAAGCCCTCGAAGACCAGACAAAAAAGTATCTCTTCAGGGAGAGGGACAACGACACAGTTCCGAGTGGTTGTGGATAATCACAGGCTTCTGAAGTAGTTTTCAGTTCTTTTAGCGTGGATGCTTGGGTTGCCCATCTTTCTACGCAGTCATTTGTCTTCTTCCCCCCATGCCTTCATCTGATTAGATTGCCAGGACAGCCCCTTAATCATTTGGATAATTTCAGACTTGTGTCGAATTTAGGAGAATCTCTTTCAGGACTCATCGAGGAATTAATCCTTTCTTCTATGGTAAAGATGCCAGTTTTGGTACTCTTGAGATAACCGGGTCCAGAGACAGCCAGCGGTCCGGTGCTGCCATTTTTGAAGTTCTAAGCTCATAAAATGCTTTCGTGTTGCAGGAAGCGAGCACGCTCATGAAATTCCACGATGTGTGCTATCGTTTTGAGCAGCTCCAGGCAAGAAGACAGAAACCCTTATGAAGGCAAAAGGCCATCGAAAGATGGTCGGCGTCACTGTGAGTATAAGTATGAAATGCTTCAATTTAATGGGTTCTGGTCCCTTGTTAGTTGGCGCATTTATTGCTCGGCATGCTCATGGCAGTGGATTGATACATGATGCGGGGGGCCTAGTCACGTTACCCGTCTCACAGAAAACCGAGAGGAAAATCTAGATTTAGCGGGATTTGTTGATGATGGGTCGATCCTATGAGCTGAGATCACCGTAGATTGGTTTTCTAAGAAAATATCGGGAGCACGCACGCAGTACTAGTCTGTCAGTTCTTGGATTCTTGGCTGTGCATGGGATTAAGACAATTGCGTTTGGATGGGGGAGTGCTGTCTTCCACTTTATTTGTTGGAGTCTTTTGCAGAAGATTTCTCTTGAAGATAGAGATTGGTCGATTCCATCATTGACCATTCAAATTCAACAAAATAAAAAACATTGCACGTACATGGTCAGGCTGGTCTCCACATATCCTCTTCCTTCTGAGGAACCTATTCATGGATTGACCGCAATCGATGATGTCTCTGTCTGGGGCCATGTCCTTGGGGAATCTCCTCTTCTTGTATGATCCTGATACTTTCTGTCTTAACGTTTGCTTGAGCTTCAACACGTTTGGCATGACAGAAGCTTTATCTACTCATGAAGGGAAGACAACTGTTCATGTTAAAGACCAAGAGGAGTTTGATTCAAGTGACAGTTCCAATTCGGGTACAAGAACGTGGCTTCCTCTGATATATACTTACTGGGTGTCTAATTGATGCTTTGAATCATGTGCAGTCTGTCTGTCTGTCTGTCTGTCCTTTTACTTAAGCAGTAGCGTCGATAGATTGTTCAGGTTAAGGGGCAGGTGAAATCGTTCACTGGGTGCATACTGGCATCTCACCTTCTAAACCACATGTCGAGCCAAATGGGTAGCTGCTCACTGGTCCATGCTCTGTAATAGTATGTGCCTTTGAGATAAGTAAGCTGAACAAATTCGGGCTAGATGACGAACCTGATGATGCTTCGAAGGCGCATAATGCCATTAAGATATTCTCCAGCACTAGAAGTACAGAACCTAATGGCATCAAGCTTTGCCATTTTGTACTATGTGTCACTTTCTCGCTTTGGATAAAGATGGACCCATAAAAAATGGCCCGGCACGAAAAATTCGTGCCTGGGCTGGGTTTTCAGTGCTGCTCCCGAGATATCGGGCCGTGCTGGTACAATGCGATTGGAGATTATATTTACAATAAAAAATGAAAATGATCGACTACATATAAATAATTTACACATCAGCAGTTATTTCAATTTTTACCTCGAATTAATATAAAATATGGATTGGTCGGTCAATTATATCACATAAATATTTAATCTAAAATATGCCGTTAGTCGAATTTATTGGTTAAAACAGTTGTGTTTATTTGATTCGACCCGGGTCAAAATTTTCGAGCTTGCTAAAATGGTAAGCTGCAGTAGCCCGGCCCGAATTGATGGATCCCCGATGGAGATAACTCCCCCTCATACTTGATCTAGAAACCCATTAATTTTGATACTCCCCCCACGCTTTTCTCTTTTTTTTCTTCTTCTTCTTCTTTTTGTTTTTTTTGACAACATCATCGTCAGCCATCCTCAATGTGCAGATAAGGTTCGTCCAAATAATTAATGTTAAAAAAAATTTACCGTATTTCACCAATATAAAAGTTATGTTCGAACCTTATACTAAAAAAAAATTAAAAAAAATTTAGACCGACCTAATTTGGATATAATTATGTACACCGGATGCTGCTGCATGTCCAATCCGAAACCTATGCCAACCGACCAATCCTATGAAGAGTCCCCGGAGAGACCAACGCCGCCCCACCCACCTTAAAACTAAGAATCTACCTCTCGTGGGACTGTCCTTACCACTCATTTTTATCTGTTGATTATTCTTTCTTCTGGGTTCAGTTCAATTATTAATAAATCCCCCTCACTTCGCACGTGTCCGAAAAAAGATTTTTCCTTAAAAAAATATCATAAACTTATATAGATCGAGAAACTGTTAAGAAAAGGTCACAACGGCAGCTCGGGCACGTGTCAAAATTTTATCCGCCCGCCGCGCGGGATTATGTCAGCTTCACCTTTACCGCTCGGCTGCCTAGAAGTTTGTCCATATTTATAAATTTATAATAAGGTAGGGATTAAGAAATTTAGGGTTATAAAAAATTTTATAATTAAAATTAAATTTATAACAGTGAGGTTAAATTAAGAATTGTTTTTTCCTTGGAGAAGGAGAAAAGGTGGGACAGAACCTCCTCCCTGTAATCTGAATGGACCACCGGCTCCGGCTGGCTCTAACCATTCCCATTCCCATTCCCATTCCAGCTGGGTTTTTTTTCCCTTTCCTTTTGTCTCTCCTGCTCTACCAGCTACTATAGTTTTTAAAACCGGACCGGGCGGCCGGTTCGACTGGGAACTGGCCACTCACCCGATCCGGTTCTCACAAAAAATCTAATTATTATTTAAATGA
>CXYZ01003352.1:3164845-3272494 GCA_900006705.1 Sonneratia caseolaris | reverse complement strand
ATTATAACTATATAAATGATTTTGATTATAAATCATAATTAAATTATAATATTATATCAATTTATTAAAATATTATTTATTAAACATGCGATTCAACCCATTAAATTCCGGTCCAACCTAAGAATCTATAAATTCATACCTTAACCAGTTCCCAATCTAATCCGATTGTAAAAACTATGCTATGCGAGCGACAGCGGAGGCTCGTGAAGGGGAAAGGGAGAAAGTTAGGAAGGGGTAGAGGAAGTGAATTTCTACCTGGGGTTGGGGTAAAACTGAACGAAGACTGACAGTTTTGTCTCGTACTGGACTGTGACGGAATTGTATTGCACCGAATCCCTTCACTGTTCCTTCTTCCTTGGGGCTCTTCCATCCATCCATCCATCCATCCTCCACTTCGGTCTAATCTTCAGATCTCTCGGCACAAAAAGACAATCCACCGCGAGCATAAATTGGCCCCCCAGGTTCCCATCCCAGGAGTTTCAACCCTCTCTTCTCCTCCTTCTACTTCTACTTCTACTTCTACTTCTACTTCCCGTGCTGCGACTTGGCCTCCCCTGCATACCTCTGATTCTCTTCTCGCACTTGTTTAATTGCTTGGCTTCGGTGGGCAGCTGCCCAACTCGAGAGGAGCTCTCACTTGATCGGGGAGGAAGAATTCATCTACATCTTCTCTCGAAACTCCATTAATTCCGAGGAGGAACCCCATTTAGTTAGTATTAATCATGGAGAATCCACAACCAGTCCTGCCCCCGGGCTTCAGGTTCCACCCGACTGACGAAGAGCTCATCCTCCATTACCTCAAGAAGAAGATGTCCTCGATCCCGCTCTCCGTCTCCATCATCGCGGATGTCGACATCTACAAGTTCAACCCGTGGGACTTGCCAGGTCTCTCTGTTCAACTCAATAAAAACGTGTCTCAATGAATGGGGGTTCCGATGGAAAGTTCATTTAATTGGATAATCTGCAGGAGGAAAACTCGGTTTTTCTTTTTTTTCCTTTCTTTACTGATGTTGGTTTTTGCGGTTTTGATTCTCTGACCAGCCATGGCAGCGTTCGGCGAGAAAGAGTGGTACTTCTTCAGCCCCAGGGACCGGAAGTACCCGAACGGCGCCAGGCCGAACAGAGCAGCCGCATCCGGCTACTGGAAGGCAACCGGCACGGACAAGGTCATAACGGGCCGGTCGCCAGTAGGAGCCCGGAGCGAGAACATCGGCGTCAAGAAGGCCCTGGTGTTCTACAAAGGCCGGCCGCCGAAAGGAGCCAAGACCAACTGGATCATGCACGAGTACCGCCTCACCGAGTCCCCGTCCACTCTCTCCTCCAACAATAGGCCCGTGAGGCTCAGGGGCTCTCCCATGAGGGTGAGCAACGCAATTCTCCTCTCTAGCTGTTAAGTTCGGGAATTCTGGCATTTCGAGATTAATAATGTGCTTCGTGTTCGTTCCAGCTCGATGACTGGGTGCTCTGCCGGATCTACATGAAGTTGAATGTGCTGCTGCCCCCTGCAACCACTGCGCCGATGATCGATCAGGATCGCAACGAGGAGCAGAATCCTGTGACAGCCCGAGACTCCGAGCTACCGAGCAACAATATGAACAACACATTGGCAACCCAGAGATCGTCTTCCTTCTCCAATCTGTTGGATGCGACGGACTACGCGATGCTCAGCAGCTTTCTGTCTGACGCCGGCAGCCAACCCAACAACCTCTCCTTTCTCGAGGAGCCCGGCTCGGTCCTCGCCCCCTCGACCGCTCCAGGTGGCCTGGTGCGTGACTACCATCCTGCTGCAGAGGGCTCATCGAGCCCGGTGGTCGGGAGTGCACTCAAGAGGCAGCTGTCAGGCATCGAGGCAGAGAAGAGATTCCCCGGCTCTTCGACCTGCAGCTTCCAGACCAGCGGAGCCGCCCAGTTCGACGTCCCAGGACAGTACAACTGCATGATCAACCATTCGTTCTTGAGTCAGCAGCTGCTTCTCGGCCCGAACGTTCAATTCCTCGGGTGATGAGCGTAGCAGGAGATCCCAACGGACGCGAAAGTGCCCACGGTAAAATGTCACCTCGTGACGGTGCTCATGGAGATTAAGCTTTTCTTCCTACTCCGGAATCAAATTGATAGGTTGTTTGTGGAAAAAATACATATGTAGAATAATAGAGCAGTAGTAGTAGTAGTAGTAGACGACCCCATTCTTCAAGTCAATCGACGTGGAAGAAGATCATCAAATGCAATTGGACTTCATGTTGCCCGTTTTCTACCGTGGATTCTATCAACAGAGAAGAAACATGGTTTCTAGTAATATCTATCCACCATCAATCTGAACTCAATAGATCATGACATCGAATCTCACTAGTGCCCAAATTTGCGAGCAAACTCGAAATAGAACTTTATATTATATACATACAAATATATATATATATATATATATAAAGAATTACATCAAGGGCAAAGACAGGGAAGCTTAGGGAGCCTCTTATTGGTGAGGGGAATAGAGATGAGGAGAGTTTCTAGAGGCCATGCTAGTCCGGTCTTATTGGGTTAACTCAAGCACGGCCCTTTAGGATATAAGAGCCGAGCTAACACAGTACAATAACACAAGGACAATCCCATTCCAACTTAATAATACGATAATCTTTCTTAATCGTAATTTATTCGTAACTATAAGTAAACTTATAAAAAAATTTATTTTATTATTTAATAATATTTGATAGTCTATTAATATTTTTTAAAATTTCTTTAATCGAGCTATCATATTATCTGGCTTGATTTTGCCAACTCTGAGAGTTCCCATTTGATACGTACTACTGAGAAAGTTATCCAATTTTGTCCGGTCAAACTGGACAACTGTGGATAATGTTGCCCTGAATAACTTTGAATTCATCCCCCCTCACTCCGTTCACCGAAACTTTCCCTATTGGTAACAGGAGGACGGGTATAATATATATATATATATATATCTTTATCTAATTAGTTAATTTTTTTTAGGGTTCATTAGTTTTTTAATGATTTATTCAATTTTTTTAACTTTTTAATAATTAAAATTTTAAAATTTGACAATAAAACACTATATGTGCATTTCGCATGGTATTCATAACCATTACATAAGATGCCTTCCCGGCCCACGCCTCGCATTCTTTCAATTTTGAGTCAAGACGTATGTAGCGCTCTATAACTGTGATGTTATATTCATATTCAAACCGAAAATTATCGATCCACTCTGCGTGCAGTGTATCGAACCCATAGGATGACAATTGTACTCAGATGTCGGGGCCAAGGGAAGTGATTAGGGATGCACGACTGCTCTCGTCGTGAGAGCTTTACTTGCTGGTCAATTCGGTAGCCCGAAGGAAGGACATAAGGCTAGGGAGGCTTCGATCATATATCCACTCTTTGACGTTAAAAAGGGTGAAATTGGATATTTATAAATTTATATTTTATTGAGTTTTTTCTCTTTAATTTACTTATTATTTTATATAAAATTTACTTATTTTTATCAAAACTTTGGTAGATCATCTTTTTTTTTCACCATTTAAGATAGATTAATTAGGAATCCAATAATCAGTATTCAATAAAATAAACACGATTTTGAATTTTTTTTAATTTATAAATAATCGATATTTAGAAGCAATTGAATTTACTTAATTCAATTCAAGTGAAATTCATTTATTAAACGGATAATTCTCCCTCAAGAATATGATATATTATTAGAAAAGAAATATATAGAACAATTCCAATATTCAACCACTCTTACTTGTCCTAATTACCTTAATAAATTGAGCCGTACTCCTAGGATGAGAAGATGACCTCGGTCACATTTCCAAATTAGATAGCAGCTGAGCGCGTGAATCCACATGCTCATAATTTTATTTTTCGATTCAATACTCGTTCCTATTTTAAAGTCCAATTATTATTATTATTTAAATATAAATAAATATATATATATATATATTCATGACATTGAGTACATGAACTCATAATCACCACATTTTCTTCTTAATTTATAATTTAATTTTCATATTTAAATTATAAAAAATAAGTATTCAGGATAATAATTACAATTAGGTAATTAATATTCACCATACAGAGCATTTTTCTCCTTAAATGTATTACTTGATTTCTATTTGGATTATAAAAATAGCATTAATTGTAATTAAATAGGTCCATATATTCACCATGCATAGAATCACTAAGATTTTTCTCCTTAATTGATTATTTTAATTTCCATACTTGAATGATCAAAAATTACATATTGACAGCTCTAATTGCAATTAAAATTTTTAATTAATAATTTTATTTTACCAAACCACAAAAAATAAAAGGGAAGGTCGATAATTCATTCCATTGCAGCAGGCAGCAGCAGCATCCATCGAACGATCCGTTCTGCTGATCGCCAGAGCGTCTCAGACGCCACAGCGATGGAGTTCCCATTTGGTCACCGCTCTCACTCCCACACTCACACCCACCACCGCCAAAGTGACGATGACTACGAGGGCGGAGACAGAGTGTCGAGAATCGGCGCATATCCACCGCCATCCCAACCACCGATAAATCAGCCCCGGCCACCTTACTACGGGGGCGGAGATGGATTCGCCCCACGGCCGCCGCCGCCGTCAAATGTGTACCACACCTCCCATGTCCCTCCACCTTCCGGTCCATACCCTCCTCCAGGTCAAAATTCGGGCTACGGCAATTACCCGCCTTACCGTTGTCCACAAGAATCAGAAGGCTTCTCTGATTACCCGCCTCAGCAGCCTCCTCCTTCTGTTTATCACGTCTCTCATGAGGTCAGATGGGCTGATTATCATAATTGTGTTGCTTCCCTGTGTCTCAGATGAGAAAAAAGTATGCATTTTCGTAAGTTGATGATCAATCAGAGATTCAGAAGAATCCATTTTCCCCTTTTGAAACATGTCTTGAATCTTGAATAAGAGCTAGGGCTGCTGCTTCGAATAGTGAGATTTAGAGGTATGATCTTATTCTTGATGATATATGTTCGTGGAGTTGCCAGAGAATTGTTTCCTTTTCGTTGGTGACAAGATCGTTTTATGACTGATTTCCTTAACTAAAGAACAGCTAGATATTGCCAGCTTTGAAGACGTGTTTAGAAAAATGAAGCCGTATCAATACATTTGTTAGATATGTCATTGTCATATGAACCTCGTAGAGGATTCTGTGGTGAAATCTATTTTGTTCAACGATGATCTTTCAAGATTCTGATACAAGTGTCCCCATTTCTATAGTATGTTTCATTGTTGGTTTCAAAATGCATTTTGTTATATCATAATCAGCTTGTTGACATGAACACTTTGTAAATTTTGTGTCATTGATCAGACTGAGACTCACCACTCGTACCGGCCACATATGCCTTCCTTCGGTCACCACCACACTTCTCATGAGGCATGTGATTCTGTTCCTGTTGTGACTGTGGGAGAAGGAGTGGGGCTTGCCTCGTATTTCTCCAACAAGTCCACTGTTAAGGTCTACTGCAAGGCGGAGCCCAATTACTCCCTGACCATTCGTGATGACAAAGTGATCTTGGTGCTTTCTGATCCAAATGATCCGAATCAGGTATGTCTTATCCTGTCCTTGTAGATATTTCTTGAACATCAGGCCTATCAGATACAGTTAATATCCTAGTACAACATCTGTTATGAATATCAGGTTCTTGGTGATATACATTGCCTGTTGTGACATTATTGTTCTTTGCCTGGTGATCTTATCTGTTCCTTTGTGAATTGGGTGTAGTTGTGAAATTCTTATCATACAAGTCACTGGACCATTTTTTTGCATCCTTTCTGCATTTATGAAATAGATTGTTTCTCTCCTTTTCTTCCTCCATTTCATCTGTGGATAAATCCGGCACTGCCTTGCTTTGAACTTTTTACAGCAATGGTACAAAGATGAGAAGTTCAGCACTAGAGTTAAAGATGAAGATGGGTTCCCATGCTTTTCCCTCGTTAACAAGGCAACTGGCCAGGCCATCAAACACTCAGTTGGAGCCTCTCATCCTGTAAGGACTGCTTTCTCATGTAGTATTTGTCTTAGCACTTGCTGAATCACTTGAAGCTACTTCAATTGCATTTTGAATATAACTTTAATGGGACTCTAGCATCATTTGTTTCCTATTACTGAAATACTTCTTTCATTCAATATGACTTTTATCTTGGCTAACTTTATAATATACTCGTTCCAAAGAGAGACTGCTGTGATAGGAAATCTTGAATGATTCATTTCAACCACAAATATGGAGTTTGTGCCATTCACATGACCGGTAGACTTAGTCCTTGAAGATGGATAGTTTCTTGATCTTCAATTGTCAACAGGTGCAACTGGTACCCTACAACCCTGATCAGCTTGACAGCTCTATCCTGTGGACGGAGAGCAAGGACTTGGGGGATGGGTATAGAGCCGTGAGAATGGTGAACAATGTCCGCCTCAACATGGATGCTTTTCATGGTGATAAGTATTCTGGAGGAGTCCATGATGGTACCATCATTGTACTCTGGCAATGGAACAGCGGAGATAATCAGCACTGGAAGATCTCAAGTACTTACTGTAAGTTTCAAGCACCACAACAAAATGGTAAAAGAATTACGCATTTGGTCACTCAACAAACTGCACTGAACTGCTTTTATGCTGGTTTTCTTTCAAGGTTGGGCTTATAAACCATCTCCTAAACTCATCTTTCTATGTCTTGTTTCCTGAATGGATGAATTGCAGGATGAGAAAGGTTATATCGCTGAAGTTGGAGTGCTGTGTTTCATTTCACGGTACCATATCTAGACGGTGGTGTATGTTGGTTTGTTTCTCCAGGGCCATAAGCCTCTGTTCTAAATCTACATCAGATGTGTGTGTGTTTGTGTGTTTTTGGGTGTTTCGAAGACTCTGTTGCTACTGCTATCATCAAGTACATCTAATTGCGACCATACGCTTGTCAGTTATTGACGTACTTCTTGTGTGAAACTATCAAGCCATATCTTGGATATGAGTAAGATGAGATTTCCTACTGGTCTTTATGTCTTATCTCGTTTCGTCATTCATTCGTGGTAGATGTGATCTGAAATGATTCGAAATGCAGTAAAGCGGAAGCTAAATCATGTAGTGGGATCCACATCGTGCATCCCTCTGCGTGTCGTGCCATCAATAATTTCCCATGGAAAGCATCGCTCGCCTACTCCTTTACATCTGCTTTGTCAACTAACCCACCATTCACGGAATGCCATCCCGACTTTCAAGAACCCTCATCAAGAGCATAAATTACTAGTAAGCTCGACATCGATGCGAATAACACAAAGAGCAATCTGTCATTGACCAACATAAATTCGTCGTCAATCATGCTCTTTGAATGCAAAATATTCCCTTGTAGATCGAATCTATGACTATCGGGCTGATCACAAAGTATACATTTTCGGTACCGTGCAGGGTTGCTTTAATTTACAAGAACGTGTGTACGTTCACACACTAGGAGAAAAATGGGTGAAAAGAAAAGAGAATCGAAATGCAACCCCTTCACCGAATCCCACAATCAAAATTGCCATTTTTCGAACTATCTAGGACAATTACCATACCCAGCAAACTCGCACTTCGACCCTGTAGTTCAAATTTGTGCCTTAATCTTGACATCCATTTGGGAAAATGGGCCCTAGGCCCATTATTGAGCTCCTGAAGTGGGCTCGTTCTATGGCCCAATATGAGAAGCCTCGGCCCAACAAACTCTCCGTCATTTTGCCGCTTCTCCCTGAGTTCCTCCCACAGTGAGATAGATCTGTGTTCTCTTGGCGCGCTGCCCGTTTCTCTCTGCCGGAGGTCTGAGAAGAGAGGATCTCAAGCACTGTTTAACTCTAACTGAACGCGCTCTTACTTCTGTTCTCTGATCGGAGTTCGACCTCTGACTCCGGCGACCGCCGGAGAACTGGCTGCGCGTGATCCTTGCCCGCCAACTATTGTGCAGTTGATGCTGTTCCCTTCATAGGTGATGGACGGTTCCTGAACTCTCTCCAATTAGAGGTCATCGAGACCTTCCTGAACCGAAATTATACCGTAATTTACATGTATTGTCCTCCGTTTTTTTTTTAAAATTTGATACCGCATATCTGATAAACGATAGTTACCGGAAACCCTACAAAAGTGATCAAATTGTCTCGTCGGACTGGTGCGACTAGAACGAGTTGAAATATTGTGAGGTTGATTCCGAAAAGAGAAATTAGGAAAATCGGACTTTTGAGTTGATTTATTGGCTGTTAACTCGTACGAGGTTCAAGTTTAGCATAGCTCTTGGTTGCTCCTTCCTTTACCTATCAATTTAGTTGATAAGTTTGTTGCTACAGGTTGCTGTTAAGAAAGTCAGCAGCAAGGTGTGCTGGAGAATTATTGGTTTGGTTTTAGGCTGTGGGGTTGGACCCTCCAATTTTGTGCTTTAAAAGTAACAAGGTAGAAAATTTTGCGAGAGAAAGACTCGTGGTGTGGTGCATCGTGCTGTTTCGTGAATCTGCATGTTGGTCCTGTCCGCAGCTGGATATTTTCTCGAGATTACTAACAATTGATCTTATACTGATAAATAATATGCATGTCTATTCTTAATGTTAAGCTAGCTTATCAAGAATACTGGCTGTTGTTTTTTGCTAGGGTTTACTGAAAGAGATGGCTTCATTTCATCCTTCACAGCCTCTCATCACTCCTTCAGCCCATCCTTACGGTTATCAAGGTGGTGATGGGTTAAGCTCTTTATCGGGGGACAAAGGTTCACCTGTTACCCTCTTGATTCGGCACCTTCCTGAAGCTATACCTCAAGACACCCTTTCTAGACTACTCTCCCATTATGGGGCATCTGCAGTTCGCCCTTGCACTTCCGTAAAGTAAGCAATACAAGATATTTATCATCCTTTTGCAACTCATCTGTAATTTGTAATTTTATTGTTTAGTGGCTTAATGTCCATCATCTTTAAGTTTCAACTGGTTTTATATTTCTCTCTTTCTCTTTACCCTTTTGCAGATTGAAAGGCTGTGCATTTGTGGATTTTGCAAATGAACCTCTTGCTTATCAAGCGCAGCGTGCCCTCAATGGGTATTTGCTCCTGTGCCATTTTTTCAACTGCAACTTTATGTGTAACTTTTGAATCTTGTTGCTCATATGCCATTATTGCAGTTGATGTTTAACAAAATTTCCTTATAGTTCATTTATATTGCACGGTGAACACTAGCCATCCTTTGCATGTAGGCTTAGGTTTCTTGGTAAAGTTTTAAAAGCTGAAAGGGCCAGTAATCCTATCAAGGCAAACGAGGTTCAACATGGAGAGATTCGATCTGCGAAGGAAGTCCAATCAAGGAGTGGCTCCTTGACAAGTGATACTGGAAAAAACTTGAAAACGTCTTCTGCTCCTGCCAGTGAACCCATTGCTCCCAAATTGGGCATAGATTATCCTTTTCCTCCTCACCTTGAGTATGTTACACCAATTTTGACAGGTTTACTTTCTTCATTGACCCGCTGTGTATTGATAAATATCATTATGCTCAACATTGTAGGTATGCTTATCCTCCTCCTGATGGAAATATTCTCACTAACATTGTGAACGCTCTTATTGCTGTTCCTCGATTTTATACACAGGTGGTATCGAAGTTGCAAGTTTAGCAAGCTGATGGTTCATAAGCACTTGAAATTTTGATAAGAAACAACTTTTCATTTATAGGTGTTGCACTTAATGAATAAAATGAACATTCCAGCTCCTTTCCGCATGGCCCTTCCGACTCCGCCTCTACCACCTGCTGCTCCTGAACCTCCTCCACCACCACCAGTTTCTACTGCTGCAAAGCGGTCTTCAGAAGATCTGTCTGAAAGTGAATCAGAAATGGAGTCTTCAGAAGAGGTGATATCCTGTTGCTAGATTTTACAGAAACATTTACTGTATTCTTGGACTTTTATTTGCATTTTCTCATAAAAGAAGTTAATGCTTAATTAAAATCCTCTTTTAGCTCATGTAGACTATTGATGTATGGCAACAGGAGGCTGATGAGAAAGCCAGTGTCTTTGATACGTCAAGGGTAGCAACCTCTGAGCGGAAGCGTTTGAAACCAGAAGCTATTGTAGGTCCGGCAATCAATAAGGAAATCACTCATGAGGAAGTTGGCGTGAAACCTGCAGCCCTTCTTCCTAAAGAGATTCCCCTGATAAAAAAGAACAACCCTGTGTTGCAGGTAGCAATCTATTTAGAAGAAAGCGTTTAAGTAAATTATTCTATTATCAGTTGCTTCCTCTTTACTTGGATGCTTCTTTTCAGATTAAGATTGCACCAAAGAAGATGAAGGCTGAGCAGAAAGATGATGTTGAAGCTAGAAATGACGACATGCTGGAGAAAGAGAAGTTGAATGTGGACTCATTTGCAACAGCAGAAGAACTTGAGAGGGGGAAGTTGCCAATGGAGGAAATTCTCTCTCTCCCTCAGTTTAAGGTGTTGAATGCAGTATTGACTTAAGGATCAATGCAGTATTAAGTTCTTTTATACTCTTGGAGTGTTAGATATGGAATGATTTATCCACCGAGAAAAAAGAGAGCCAGATATTTGCAGAAATTGAGAAGAATAGAATCATGAACCCCTGTTTCTGTTTGGTTTCTAGAGTAGAATTTCTCAGTGCAATCCTTTTGCTGTATGTCCCACTTGTTTGACTCCTATGGTCCTTTACAGAGATTACTTCTCCATTTTGCAGAACTATACTTCTGGTAATCCTGCGCCAGTTCTTTACATCAAGAATCTGGCAAAAGATGTAGTGCATGATGATTTCTACATCATATTCGGTGAGTTCAAAATGCTTTGGTACTTGAATAGCTGGATCTAGTTTTTTTTTTTTTTTTTTTCTGATTAATTGTTGAGGAATTCGGTGCTGAGAACTAGGGTATTTTGGGTATATTCCCGACTTTATGCTCCTATATCATTGTTGAAGAATCCCACTTATTGGCTGCTCATTTCTTGATTCTTAATTTGCTTCAGGGTCTTTATTTGGAAGCATGGATAAGGCAAGATCCAATCTCAGTGTAAAGCTAATGCAGGTAGAATTCTCGACCAACTCTTCCATACTTTTCTTCATTTCCTTTAGCAGCGTAGACGTGTTTTTTTTTTTTTTTGGTGCGCTTGAAATTTTTATTCTTTATTTGACAACATCACAAATGCTTTTGATTACTGAATGAACTCGTTACCAAATGATTTTAGGAGGGAAGAATGAGGGGCCAAGCTTTCGTTACATTCCCATCAGTTGAACTGGCCCAGGCGGCTCTGGTTCGAGTCTTTACCCACCGACCTCTCAGATTTTCCGGGGATATCCAATTCTCGCGAAACTAACTCTGCGTTACTGCGGCTTTATTGCAGAACCTGGTGAACGGTTACGTCTTTAAAGGGAAGCCAATGATCATCCAATTCGGCCGGAACGCTCCAGCAGCTAGACCAAATCCGATCGATGCGCAATAATTCTTGCTACAAGGGGCCTCCCCCTTCGTGGGGATTCGAGTATTATGTCTCTTCGCTGATGAGACTATATGGCTTAGTTAGCTACCTCAACAGATTTTGACAGGGCATATGTTCGATCTCCTCTCGCTCTTCCATATTCGGTTTATAATTTAGTGGATGAAGGTACCCAATGGGAGAGACTGCACTGTAGTCTTCTTTCATGAGCACACTCTTCTAAATCATACTTAATCCCTAAACATTTATTAATAATGACTAATCTTGCAATCATATACTCCCATGTAAAATTAGATTCAATGACATATTATTTATCCTTTTTTTTCTACCATGAATATAAGTGTAGTATCTCATAGACCTATCAATGTGCAACGATTGGATGGTTTTCAGGATTGGCCCAAAATTTTAGGTGCATTGTAAGTATTTCACGTTTGGGACCATTCAAACGCGGGTCAAAGTAGACAAAGTGATTTTTAAAAATTAATTTAATTGATTTAATATAAGTTTTTATGTAATATAACTTAGTTCATTCATGTAAATAATATTATATTAATTTGAATAAAATAGTAAAATATGATTAATTATTTAAAAAGTTTTATCATAATTTTTTACTATAAATATTTTTTCATATCTTGACACGGAATAATTTTCTTGGTTGTCTAAAGATCCCAGTCGAAGCATAATTGTTTTTACGTGGTGCCATTTTGGACATATTTGAAAATTATAACACCACCAAAAGAAAAATCTTAATGTGATTGAAATATCAATCCGAGCAACCGACCCGACAATAACAAGCTTCTTATTCACCCGTGACTAAATAACAAATTTGTTTAATACTTGGAAAGTGCAAAACCAAATAAATACAAAAAGTATGTATATACATATAGTCATTAATTAATTAATTACTTAAATACGTGAAAAGATTATATATTATTTTTACGAGTTAAAATGACAGTAATATCCCATAAGACAAGTCAACACTAATGATGAAGACAATAATATGCAAAACGCTGTAATGTGCAGCGCATCGGTCCCTCCCCTATCGCCAGCTCGGGCAACTTTATGGAATTCTCGGCCCCGTGTTTCTTTTGTCTCATATGTAGCTCAACAGTGGATCTCGAAGGGGGAATAATTTCTCTGTATCAAATTGCCATGGCAGCTCAATCATCCTCAGCCTCCGTGTTAGGGTTGTGATACTAATCTCTTCCTGTGGTGGTTTTCTTTTTTCTTTTTTCCTTTCACCTCTCAACTGCCAAAGGTGCGCTTTTTTTTTCCCCTCCTCCTCCTTAGTGGATTCCTCTTCGTCGACAAGAACACCCAGATGGAATTTTTGGTCAGTTCTATCGTTAGGTCGACGCATGTTCGGGGATTTTTTGTGATTCGATGACTTGTTGGAGAAAATTGGGTGGATCTGTGTCTTCTGGCTTCCCGTTTTCAGTCTATTGCTGGGTCGTTTCGCCTTTCAAGATTCATAGTTCGGATAGAACTTCTATTTTAAGCAGTTGTGTTCTGTCAAAGTGTCTTTTTTTTTTACTTTTTGAATTTGAGTGTCTTTTTTTTCTGGGTGTTTGCAGTAGCTGCATTCAGTAGTAGAAGCAAGTTTTTCCCGCAAGCTGCAAGTCCATGCAGGTGGGAGCTTAACTGGGAAGAAGACCTTAAGGAGGGTAGCTTTTAAGGGTTTAGTTGACAATGTCGAATCTTGAGCAACAGTCTATAGAGAAGTATGGATGAAGAAGTTCATTAACGTGACTATTTAATGACAACTCAACTTGTTTCCAGGATAGAACTACTCTAAAATTTATTTGCATTTCCTGGGGCTAGGATTTGCATTAACTATATTGAAACTTCTAAGAAATCAGGGCTTGCAAAGCTTCTTTGAATTATTAATTCGGTTAAACTGAAGCATGAATAAACTTGTTGGAGTGCCCCGTCCGACTTAAAAAACTGATTGGCTAACTTGATTTTCTCATCTTTCCTCTATCATGATGTTCTGTTTGTTTGAATGTGCTAACCATTTCATCTATGACTGACTCTTGCAGGTGAAATATTCACATTTACACTCTGGAGAAGTTAATTGGAGGAATGTGGGGTGCCTTCCAGCTAAAACTGGTTTTGAAACTTGCCGGTGTCTTGTATTGATAAGTGTTGATGATTCTTCTTCGCTTATGTCAACTCCATCCTAACTCATGTAGTGTGTTGTGGGGGCTTCTAGAAATTCCTTATCCTTTCCCATTCATTAGCTTGACAACCCTATATTTAAACTTGTTACAATAAATTATAGCTAACACGGGTGCACTCTGTTGTGTGGCCGCTCGGCCACATGGAGCCAAACCACACCCTGACCCTGAGAGCAGGGACAATTCAGCTGGCAGAGCTGAACCACACTGGAGGACGAATTCGAGCTTCTCTCCCCCTCCTTCTAGGATCTGGGACTGCAGATCACACTTAGACAGTGTACCTCATGGGCCTTGTGGTGGGACCAACTTATTACTATCCTCAAGTCGTAAAGGACTCAGAAGCAGGAGAGGCGGTGAGCCATTCTGTAGTCATCACCATTCTGTGTCTGATGGGGCACTGTCTTATACTGGAAGCCTTTCTGATAGTGTTCAGGCTTCAAGGAGGTGGACGTCTCCAGTGCAGAAATTCAAAGTTAATGAGGTCACTGCCTCTTCCATTGCTGGTAAGCCTCATTATTTCATTTAATTTGATGTTTCTATGTGATTTTGAAAGCAGACATGTTTCTATAACAGCTTTCTCTGCTTATTTGGCTTTTTGAGAGAATTCAATGTGTTGAAACTCTGCAGAAGTGTACTGCCAATTAACAGAAGATTGTAAGGAGTAACTATTGGAGTATTAATTGCTAAAATTTTTTGTTCGTTAAGACTTTGATGGTGAAAATGTGAGGGATTCTTTATTGTTGGAGGTGATATATCTTTGTGCTATGCTATTTGTTCCTCTTGATCACCTTTTCTATTTCAAATTTGATTATGTTAATTTGCTATATTCAAAGAACGTGGTTGGTATACTGGACTTTGAAATGCTGGTTGACTTTATGTATTATACTTGTAAATATTTGGCGTAATTGGGATTATGTAGATGGGATCCAAATATATTCTTGGATCTGAGACTCTTCATTAATTCTACATGTACTTCTCGCTGCTTTTCAATGCTGTTCTTGAATTTATCATTTAAAAACTGGGGAAGAAAAGGAAATTTTTTGTTGGATCTGCTGTGTTGAGTTTCTCAATGCTAAAGTAATAATTTTATTCTTAAATCTAACTGGAATTCTTGTCACAGGATTAAGGTTGCAGATACCTTACCCACATTCCCTTGAGGTGACTTACAACTCAACTACTTATTTGTTCAATATTCTTAACTAAAAAATATTACTGTCCCTGATCCTTATCTCTTTTGGTATTCTGTGTTTCAGAGATGCTCCGCCACTAGGGCAGTTGTTGCAGCTTCTTCTGGTAGTGATTCAGATTCTCCATCATCACTTTCCGAGTTCAATCAGTGGGAATCTACTAGCAGGCAGTCCTACAATCTCCTCCCTAATCGAACTTTTTCTAGACGCTCTCACACATCAAAAGCCATATACCCACTAGTGTTCCACAACCCATTCTCTGACTGGGAGGCTTCAGGTGATGCTGATATCAACAGTCTAGGGAGGATGATGCCCGGGCAGAGCCAGCTATCGCCTTCGTTTCAGCCTGAAGGCCATCCATTGAAGTTCCCCCGGACTCTGGCTGAACTTCAGAAATCAGAAATAGTATCGCCAAGCCTGAGTATGAGCTCGAGAAGGGAAGAAGCATTCAGGTGGAGCAGCTCGAGCAGTTATGACTTGGGGTTCGATGGGGAAATATATGATATGGTGGAGAATTTGGGGAATTCAATGTCCCCTAATAGTGAGTCCATGACAGATCAAAAGTGCGGAGTTTGCTGGAAGCTCATAGTCCAGAAGTCCCCATGGGGTTTGAATCGGATAGTGAGGGGCAATGATATGCCAATAGCTGGAATACTTCCCTGTGGACATGTATTCCATGCAGATTGTTTAGAGCACATTACTCCAAAGACTCATATACACGAACCTCCCTGTCCTTTGTGCCTTAAGGCTGTTGGAGCAGTGGAGGAATCTGAATCTACATCAGTTTCTGGGTTGCAGCAGATGGCCTTAAGGTCTCTATGGACTAGAAAGGGGATTCTAATAGCTGAAGCTCAGCAGGAATCATTGAAGAAAGAGTCGAGGAAGTGGGCTAAAGTTGGTTCTAGATGGAGCATTGGTGGGTCATTGATAAAGAATCGTTTCAAGAGGCATTTAACCTTCAACAGTAAAGTAAGCGTTGCTTTACCTGGTGGGAAAAAAACTAGTAAACTATTCCTTGCCCACAAATATAGTCTGTTCTCATGTTCAAATTAAAATTGCATTGATTGTTTTGGTTGATCTTTTTCTGTAGGGAAAGAGAAGCATTGAAGTTTGATCTTTCAATTTTGGGAAGATCTGGTGAGGAAACATGGAGGCTTACGGGTCCCTCTTAGGGTCCATCCTGATGAGCATTTAGGCAACAGCTTCTTCTGCACGCAAGTAATCTTTGTAGCCGTCCTTCAACCTTAAAGGCCAGTAGGTTGCAATGTTCTAAGACCATGTTGGTTCAATAGTGTGGGAAGTACCTCAGTACAAGATTTGGCCATATTATGACAGCCCCATGCCACATAATTTTTTTAGCATCAAACAAGATGATGCTAAATGTTCAATTTTAGGCCTTTAGTGCTGCAGCACACAATGATAGGCTTGTAGAATGGTTGAACTGGGTTTGGTCTACATGGGTTAGCAGCAGGCTAAAGCTTGCATTGCTCCAACTCTATTTAGCCGCTGTATGGACTGATGGATTGAGCGCTTGCATGTAATGCGAAGAACATCAGTTTGTAATCTTTGTATCGGCGGAGCGTGGCTGGTCTCGACTCTCAGAGGATCATGAGTCAGTAAAAGGGATCCAGCTGTTGGGGGAAACTGCTGTTCATGGTCGAGAATATATTATATATTTGCTTCCACTTAAGCACGGCATCATCTAGCTCTATCGTCTGTACTTTTAGATAGTAGGCTTTGGTTAGTATTCAACTTAAAGCAATTGCATGGATTACAATTATTCTGTACATCAGATCAATTGCCTCACCTTCGTCGTGTTCTATTCTTGAAAGTTATGTGTTTCCTCACTATATTACAGTCTGCAGATTGTCTGGTCGAAAACTCTTGAGGAAAAGATTTAGGGAGGCAGGGTCATCAAGATTTTTGCATGTGTAACGACCTATTTTAAGCTGCTTCTCCTCCACATCCTCTCCATATCACCACCTTGGGTTTATACATAAACATACTCGTGAAGTTAAATCTTCAGTGACGGCCGAATGATGCCATGGAGCATGTAAACTGTACTAGTGAAACCTAAGTCAATCACTTTTTCAATAATTTGAGACCAATTATACACAAATTTTGACGCCAGGCCGTGAAGTCCGATGGCAATGGCACATTAAAAATTCAATCTGATGCATTATATTGACCATGGTGAACAGAAAAGGCAAAATAAGGTTCTAACCACAACTTGCAAACTACATAGAACAACCAGACATAAGTAAGGTTCCTCGTGGTTGATCATTGGAGCGGCCCCCCCGGAAGATTTTTCCTCTCCATGTAGTGAGGATGTAAGAGTACTCCCCAAGAGCTTGCTGATTCACCGTCAGGAAGAGAACACAACTACAATTCCAAAACAGAACAGATAAATCCTATCTGTGGAAATAGAAACCAGAGATAAGTCAGTAATAATTGAACTCTCATATCAACTCATTAAACTCATAGTCGCATTTAGAAGATAGGTTGATTGCACTCCTTCCTGAGTATCTTATTCAAAAACAGTGCCAGCGATGAGCGATGACCACCTGCGACTTCGATTAGATTATTGAATCGAGTAATATAGCAGACGCAGATCAAACCCCCAGTAGCATTCCAGTATATGACTGGCGAGAATCAAGACATTTCGCAAATTTTGGAACTCGGAAGCAAACAAGTACACAACACACACATTTCAGGAACGAAGCTGCCCGCAACAAAGGAGAATGCTAACGCATTAAAGCTCGAAACTTTGTATGTCAAATTTCTGCCCAATGAGCAAACTTAATAAGAAACAGTACCAATACACATTTATAATAAGAAAATCGTATCAATATTCATTTACTCACAGCAATCGAGAGACAACACAACATCAAATCATATAAGCTCATACAGAGAAGGTAATGCATGTCAGCAGATTTGCGGAATTTAGGTTTTTATTTTTTCAGTTGTGGGAAGCCCGCGAGGCCATCATTGCCCGAATCAAGACATGAGGATGGGGCTCCGACCGCGGGCAGTCTTCACAGCGGGGATTGAGCCTACAGAAGAGTGCTAAGCCGCCGGCAGCCCCCAACAGCGTATGCAGGGGGAGGGCGGCTCGGCCGATCCCGTTCGGCTGCCCGCTCCCTGCTCAGATAAGATCAAGTAGTGTGGGTTTCCTGTCTAGGGTTCCTGGTCCCCTTTTATAGCGCAGAAGCGCCAGGGTGTCCGACTTTAAACGGTGGGCCCCACCACCCCCACTCTCCTGCCAGCTTCGTTAAATATCGTCTCTCCACCTCCATTTCGGATTTGAATTTTGCGATTTGGAAATGAGATGAGAATCGGAATCTTGTTACTCTTTACTACTGGGAAGTAGAAGTGGACCGAGAAACGACAAGTTCGTTCGACGAGTTCTTGTTTTTCCAATAGGTACCTGGAGAGTCTGAAGACTCTGTACATCACAAGTCAGTGAAAGGGGCGCTGCCCTGTGATGATCACCTTCATCTTTGAGCTCGGCAGATGGCCTAGTGCTCCTACAATGCTCTATTCACATTCCCTGGGCTTTCCTCGTTGCTGCTATTCTCACCGAGACCACTTATTGTATGACATGGGAGATTATCGATCCGATGTTTGTCCGATGATATCATTAGTAATGATTCTTTGTCGAATGCGAAAAAAATAACATAAGAACTTGGAATCAGAATGAACACATACGGTGTTAACCATTAACAGATATCCTCTTATCATGTACAATAGGATCGGTAAGAAAAGGAAGTGATTATCTTGGGTTTTGATTAGACAATACGAACATACCACCAAAATACTTCGTGAAGCTTTCGTGTGCTCATCTATACAGGTGAAGCTTCATGTGCAGCGCCCTGCTCCATGTAGATTATTTACAGGGTAGAAGAAGTCCTCGACTTGTGCATCTTGTCATCGACTGAAGGTGGAGGAGGTGATGGAGACTGGGATGATAATGCTGCGTGATAGGATGAAGAAGCGAGCTGTGCTAATGCTGGAACTGCACCACCTGTGAAGTTTTGAATCTAGTGAGTTGAATCAGGATGTTATGATAATCACAACTTTCCCAGATAAGAGCTTTAATTCACAGAGGCCGACCGCAATTAAGTACTTGACTCAAGGTCAGCGAATACTATCCACCTAGTGCACCCAGTTGCAAATATCTCAACATCGCTCACGCACAGGCAGTCGTCTCAAAGAACACTAGGTGTTCTTCAATAGAAAATCCTATCTACTGTGGCAACGGCAACCAATTAAGCTACCCAACAAAGAATTTCCATTGTTGAAAATGGGAAGTCATCAACAAACAGTAACAAAAACAACAGCAGCAAAACAGAATAGAAATTAGCAAACCTCAACAAAGAATTTCAGTCATCAATCAGCCTCTTCTAATAAGCGGCCAAATTAACTGAAAGTGAGGCTATAGAAACTCTTGGGCATGTAAAAACTCTAGATATAACCTAAAGATAAGTAGCAATGATAATCAGGACATAAGTTGCCCAAAAACTAATTTCAAAGAATATACAGTGAAAGAGTAATCACCTGCCAATCCAGCACAAGCTGAAGAGAATAGTATCACTGGTGGGGCCTGAAAATGAGAATAATCAGCTTAAATATTCTGGCAGCAACGATACACTATTTTGCATGTTAAAATGAGTGAGTAATCATCAAATGCATAATTGGCCAAAAAATATCAACTGATGCAACTATTGATTTTCAGAAAATCAATTTACGCAAATTCTAGTGTCACTGAGGAAAAGGCTTGATTGAATTGGGTTCAATTCTAATATGTCAACAAGAAAATAGAAAATTCATGACGGTTCATGAAATAAAAATATTAATAGAGAATCAATGCTGGAGAAACCATTTCAAGCAATTTCACCCCATCTCATAAGTTCTAATATTCCACTTTCCCAAAGAGAAGCTTCAAACTCTAAGTTGTGCATCTTACATGCCAGAGGAGCATGAATATATCCTACCTAGCAAGATAATAATATAAATCATATAGCTTTTCAATTGATGGAAAAAAATGCATAGCTTTTCATGGAGGCACTCATCACTAACCAGAAATGAAAAGATTCATGGAACTTACTCCAACAAGGAAATGCAGCCATATTGGCCCTCTCACTCGCTTTTGGACAATTGGCATCACTACAATGTCAATCATATACAGAAAGACCATCAAACAAATGTGTAAAATAGTGGATTTAGTATATTTGCTGCAGAGGTAGGTCAAACAGATTATTGTTCAATTGAGATATTTATGGAAGAACAATGCCTTGCACAGATAAACTATCATGTGAGCAGGGTTCAAAAGCCCCTTTCCAGATTGCATTCATCACTTTCTTCGATCTGCTCTTCTTATAGATTGGCAGTTGCTGACACATGAGATATTGGTGAAACTATTCCTAGATTGTATTTGTTCTTTTCAGGAAATTTTCTCCAGAGCTAATAAAGTACATGAACTGTTGTCAAGTATCCACATATTTCCATTAATGAGCTTGAATGTGCTATTGGTCAGGTAGGGGAAGCAACAAACCACAAGTCCTGGCATAGCTCAATTTCAGTAGCAGAGGAATATAATTATCATCAAGGGGTTCATTAGAATACCGTGGTTGAATCCATAGAATGCACTTGTTGTACCTCCCACCGCAGATCCGATCTGAAAACACAAATATCAAAAGGATTGTTCCATGAATAAAACCAGCCAAATAAATTGAAATTTTGTGACTTGATAGTAAAAATAATAACTTTATCACACAAAAGTAACAAGATTGTATGTCAAATACTTCTAGCGAAAAACATTGTATTTAAACTTAGACAAAAGTACAAATGAATTACCATAGAGAAGCTGTCCCTGATAAAAGGTGGCACAGTCCAATCACTAGTTTCCTGATATCAATAGCAAGAATTTCTGGGTAAATTATTCAGCTCCAACCACTAGATAGAGCATGTCCATGTTTTTGCACATGTAGAATAAACAAGCGTATGGAATACTGGATTACCATGTCCTTAGAGAGAGGACCCACACAGTGATGACATCTCAATCCACCTTGAGGATCCGAACCTGCTATTGCCTGGTTTCTCGAGCTCTCCATCAGCCTCTTCAAAACGTTAGTTAATAATCCCTTCAATCGTATTAGCAAAGACTAATATCAGTGCTCGATTATGAATCAAGGAGACGAAATTATAGACCAGAAACCTCTTGAGATACAACCAGCAAAGCTCAATCTTTTCAGTCCATCCAATAAACACATAGAAATCCCCACACTAATATCCGTTAATGCAGCTATATTTTCCTTTCACATATATTGAAATTCATCCAGCGTAGTTCAGAAGCTTCTAAAGCGGCAGTGGTCCGATTAGGGAAAAAAGCTACGGGGCTCATATTGTTCAGAATTGTTAACCAAGTCCTTAGACACGTACAACTCGGGTGGCGGATGAGTACGAGTTCATAAACAATTGCACAGCATGAGAGGGAGGAGCTCAGCTGTTACCTTTCACCGGCGGTGGAAAGTCCTAAACAAACTCAGTAGCAGAGGTACGAGATCGATGCTGCAAAGCACAGACTGGTAGGGCTGCAGAGCAGAGAGGATCGTCTGCTTGCTCTTAAGAGGCCCATGTACGATACGGTTTGACCGTTTGAGACGGGTCGGTCGGTTCTTAAGGAGCTTTCGGGTAATTCCACTATGGGACTGGACCGGGTAACCCGTATCCGACCCGAGCCGCCGGACTCTGTTTTAGTTTCCAGCCGCGCTCAGCTTCACAGCAACAATCTTCGTCTCTGCTTTCCTCCCCATTCTCTCTTTGTGTGCGTTTGCGGTGGAGAAGAAGTTGGTCGAAGCTCGTATGGATTGAAGTGACATACTGTTCAACTAGAATTTCTCTATGGGAGCTAGCAGGAAGCTGCAGGGGGAGATCGACAGAGTGTTGAAGAAGGTCCAGGAAGGCGTGGAAGTCTTCGACAGCATCTGGAAAAAGGTCATGGCCGCTAGTTACACCTCTATTCCTTGGATGCAGATACTTGGAAGAATGAATACCTTGCTGATCCCGCCGTACGTGAGTTCCTTTTCAGGTTCATGACACCGATAACGCGAACCAGAAGGAGAAGTTTGAGGCGGACTTAAAGAAGGAGATTAAGAAGCTCCAGAGGTACAGAGACCAGATCAAAACATGGATTCAGTCTAGCGAGATTAAGGACAAGAAGGTCCCCTTCTCTTTGTTCAATTTATCTTGTCAGTTGACATAGCTCCTCATGGTGCCGGTTTCTTTTTATCCACATACATATCGGCAATTTGCTGTTTCCTAGTTGTTCTATGCGTTCCTGATGTTATTTAGCAGACATTCGGTGCAGTCTTTGGCAGTTCCTATTTGCATTTTAGGTGATTCCAATCTAGTTTAGTACATTTTGAAATTAATTTGGCTGCATTTTCTCTCATATCACCTATGGCTTATTAATCACCTGAGATGGAATTTTCTTGTTATTGATATAACCAGTGCAAGAAAGCAGATCGAGAATTATCTGCACCATGATGAAGTGGTTTAGTGGAAACTTCAGTTTCAGTTGCCCCAGGATCATTATAGACCTTTGTTTGTATGCTGGTATAACATCCACAGAATTGTGTGCTAGGTTTGAGTTGTTTTGCAGCAGAGCCTAAAAGGAACCTCTTGCTGCTTCTGGCAATGATGTATTATATGTACTCTAGTACAGAGGTAGAGCACTTATAAATGATTGGGATACCTGTGGCACTTTCTTGCTGTCCAATTTCTGTAGCAGCATTTGGCAATGAATGACTTCACTACAACGAAATGGAATTGGTAGTAATGCATGTTTTTGTTTTAGTTTCCTCCGTTTTCCCCCATTTAGGCCTCAAGTCCACCAGTTGTGCCATTGGATTCATTATGTGTATACATGTCAATATATTTATCTGAGTTGTGTGTCTATCATCATGTTTCCTTGAAAGTGTCAACATCGTCAACCTTGGTTTCCAGGATTTAGCATTTTTTATGAAGTGACAAATTGTTGATGATGAACCCTTGATATTAATGTTTTAATTGGAGTTAGGATTAATGTGGCTTCTTTTGATATATGTTGACATAGGTTAGTGCCTCTTATGAGCAGGCTCTGGTGGATGCACGCAAGCTCATTGAACGTGAGATGGAGAGATTCAAAATTTGTGAGAAAGAGACTAAAACAAAAGCATTTTCTAAAGAAGGCCTTGGCCAACAGCCAAAAACTGTGAGAATCATACTGCTTTCTCTATCATTTGTTGCATAGAACTGAGTAAGATGATTGTGTAGGTTATGAGGTTTCCTTCGCTTATTGGTTGAATATGTCATGCAGTCTAATCTGACTATTTGATTCAGGACCTGTGTTGTCTTGATTATAATGTTTACTTATCTGATGAAATCCATAACTATTGAAATAACATACTTACCCTTTTGAGTTTCAGAAAGCAACTTTGCTAGCTTTATGTAGGATTGGTTTTTAGAAGTTATCCTAGGCGACACTTTAAGTCATTATAGACTGGAAAAGGATAGATAATCCAAAAGCAGGCTTCTTCTATCCAAAGGAGCACTTGGTTAGTGACTTCAGTACTGTCAACATGTCTTTCTCTGATGTTGATGTGACTGATCATGGGAACCAATCTTCAATTGTTTTTAGAACCCTCATTGACTCATCTATTTCCGGCACTATTTTCATCTTATATTTCATGACAGGACCCAAAGGAGAAAGCTAAATCTGAAACAAGGGATTGGTTGAATAATGTGGTATGGGATGGAGTCTTCCGTCAATCTTTCTTTTCTTTTGCCGCTTCAACTTACAAAGCTCTTGTGCTCATGAAAGGCAAGTTTATCCTTTGGCAGGTTGGCGAGTTGGAGACACAGATCGATATATTTGAGGCAGAAATTGAGGGACTTTCAATTAAGAAAGGGAAGACAAAGCCACCTAGACTGGTAAGACAGTCTGGAAAGCTTTTTATCTGGACTGAATGCTTTGCTTGCCTAGTGATCTTTGGCTAATACTTGGTCTCTCCCCCTTCTAGGCACATTTGGAGGCATCTATTGCTCGGCACAGAGCTCATATAATCAAATTAGAATTGATTCTGAGACTTTTAGATAATGATGAGTTGAGCTCTGAGCAGGTCAATGATGTGAGGGAACTCTTGGAAGATTATGTGGAACGTAATCAGGTAGGTTTTTCCACAGAGTAATTTTCCTTTGTCTGTTGTGAGCTTCAGCAGAAAACAGGCAACTGCTACTTGAATTACTACCTAAACTCTACAATATTTATAAATGATTTGAAAATGAATGTTTCATAATAGCTGTATTGGATATATCTCAAGGAGAAATTCTTTCTGCAGGATGATTTTGATGAATTTACTGATGTGGACGATCTTTACAGCTCATTACCAATAGATGAGTCTCTTGAAGAGCTGGTTACAGTTGTCACCCCTGGACTTCACAAGGTAAAAATTCATCTGTCAATGTTCTCATTTATCACTATTTAAAGAGATCATTCTCTCTAAGATAAGATACTTGTTTAGCATTTATATTTGTTTTATTTTCAATTCTTTTTTCTAATGGATAATTGAGACAGGATTCTTAGAATTTTAGTCAGCCACATTTTTAGTGTCAGGTTGACATTTTGGTCTATAAGATATTCTTAATGTATAATTTATCTTTATTGTATAATAAGAAATCCCTTGAATACAAACTTCTATGTCAGTGTATGGTAAGCTGGACTCTGGACTCTTTACATCCAGTATAATTTTATGGCAAATTCAAAATTGATCTTGTGCTTCATGTAGTTACCAAACAGGCAACCATCCAACAATTACTACTTACTAATGTTATACTAGAGACACTACCTGTTGCATCTAGTATAAAGTATTCTATCTGTAAATCATGAACTTAACCTCTCTTTGAACAAAGCCATCAGATATAGTTTATCTGGTTTGACGTTGTTATAGATCACCATCATCACCGCTCACAAACAAGGTGTGCCATCCCATGAGCGGGCTGATGACACAAGTTCTCAAGATGGCATCTCTGATGTCAATGCAAAATCACCACCTGCCAAATATAGCCTGGCGGGTTCTGGATCAATACTTGCTGGGCCTCATGCAGTCCCTATTACATCTAATATAGTATCTCCCCGAATTTCTGGTGCTTCAGCAATGGGTGCAGTCCTTCCTGGTCTATCTTCAGTTCATGGTTCTCTGGAGACTTCTGGTGCTCCTAGTTCTCCTTCTGCTATGAAGCCTCCCAGCCCTTCTAAAGAAGAACATAATGCGAACTTATTTACTCGTAGGCCTCCTTCTACGGGTGATTCTGAATTCACAGGGGAAATGGAAGCTACAGTTAGTGGAACTCTTGGTGCCAGTCCCGCTTCCTCTGACATAACAAAGAGGAATACATTAGCAGCTGATGACAGATTCAGTAGTGGTGGCATGATTCAACCTCTTATGTCTCCATCAAGTAGTAGAACACCCTTGCCTCAGAGTACAAATGTTAATGATGCAACCACTACCGTTGGCTCTGTTGGTATCAGTGAAAATATAGCCATGGGAAGCAAAATGATTTCTCCTCTGGCTGTTTCAGGCATGCAATGGAAACCTGGAATTCTGTCAACACAGAATGAAACAGTATGTGTTTTGAGAAGTTTTACCTTTCTCTAATTAGTTGAGGAATGAGTTCATAAAAACTGCAACAAATGGCCATGCCTGCCATTAAAATGGGGGTCATCTCCAAGCTAGAAATTTCCAGCAACTCTGTCTATAAATTGCACTTTGGACAATTGGGGTGATTATGTCAAATTTATAGTGGGTAATTCAAGTCTTTAAAATTAATAGGATACCCTGTTTGAAGATTTTGTTGTCCAGCCAAGAATCACCTAGATGGATCCGAAACACCATTTTTTTTATCTTAGATATATGTTTCTGGAACATGCAAATTCTTATTGCAATATTCTATTGTGCATTTAACTCCATGGATGATGCGATCTTGCTCCTTACTGCACTATTTTCGTTGTATCTTTTATAGGGACAGTTCCACGGTAGAGTGGAAATAGTGCCTGATCAAAGGGAAAGATATTTGCAACGTCTAAAACAAGTGCAGCAACAGGGTCAGAGTAACCTTCTGGGAATGCCTTCTCTTACAGGAGGAATTCAGAAACCACTTGCTTCACATCAGCAAAATCCACTATTGCAGCCAGTACCTCTTTTTTCCTATTCTTTCTTATTGAGTAATCTCATTTCCTCTTGCTATCTATCTGAGAGGAATTTTAAATGATTATCAGTGTTTTTTTTTATCTTTGAAACAAAACCTTGGTCGCAGCTTAACTCTCCAGGCTCATTGACTGCTCCTCAGGCAGGACTTGGACTAGGATTGCAGAAACCCAGTTTAAGTACTGCTACAGTTGCCACACTTCTGCTGCAACCAAGTTCCATTCATCAAATGCCTAGTCCACAAGCATCTGCATCAGCTTTTCCTAAAGATTCTGGTACTATGAAGAACCTCATCTACGTGTCTCATATCTGATATATTATATGTTGGATTTGCAGAGAACTCATTATTATGGGGCAATATGTTTTTCTCTAATGCTTGGAAAGAACTTCAGAAGGTTCTGATTCACAAAAAACCTTTCACATATATGCTTGAAACAGGGACAGGTCCACCACTACCTTATCAAACTGCATCCAGATAATCTCTTCAAGTCCCTTGTTGCCTTTGAATTGAATAGTTACTTTTTATTCTAAAAATTGTGTTATAATGAACTGAAGGTTTTGGTAAGCTCATGCATTTGGGTCAAACACTGGGATACAGATCAAGTTTCCGGTCGGTCTTGGTGGTTCTTAATAACTAACTAGGAGTTTGTCATATGCATTTTTGGACATTACCTTTGACAGTATTTGGCTGATGCCTTCATTGAAAAAACGCAGAAGGTGCCCTCAATAAGGCAGAAGAGCAGCAAATAGAGAAAAATACACCTGATGATTCGAGTGACAAATCTACTTCAGTTTCTGGAATGGGCAGGAATACAAATGAGGATGATTTAAGATCTCCAAATTCCCTGGGTTCTCCTGTAAGTGATATACTTTTAGATTTATGAGACATGATTTTGTGATTTACAGCATTGGCATCTTCCATGTTCATTATTGAGAAAATACTTTTAATTTTACTCAAAAGCCTTTTAATCAACTCATCTCTGGGGAAGTACTTAAATTTATGAAGAAAGTTTCTATACTTGATTTTTTATGTCATAATCTCTGGAATTTGTTTATCATTAAATCCGAACTCATTTTTTTGAATTAGTTTATTGAAATTTTTGTTTAAGAGATAAAATTTATTGATGTAAAGCCAGAGATATTATTTTTATTATGGTGAGGAGTAGCAGCTTGTTTGCAGCATCTTCAGACACTCTTTTTCTTTCCCGCTTAGTTTGTCAATTTGAATATTATACATCATGTCCAACTTTAAATATGAATTCTAAATAGCTTTTAATATGAAGCAAATTGCAGTTGATACTGATCTGGTGACATTCTTTGAACATTGGAAATTGTCAAGCAGGCTAGAGCATCTGCCTCTCTTGTGGACCCCCCTGTGGAACAATCTGCTGGACAACCTTTGCCATCTGTTCAAGCTCCTGCAACTTTTGGAGTTATAGGCCGTAGAAATGTGCCTGACCTCAGTGCTGTTGGTGAAATTCCTGCCAGTGGATCAACTACGAGCAGTGCAGGCATAAATGATTGGTCATACAATCTGCAGATGCTTGATGCTGCATATCGCAAACTTCCTCAGCCGAAGGATTCAGAAAGATTAAGGAGCTATGTCCCCGTATGGCACTTGAGCCTTTCTCATTCCTAAAATTCTTTAGCAGATAAAAGTTTAATACATGGTTTGGCATTATATTTGCATGCTTGTTGTCCCAACAGAGGAATCCAGCAGCCACGCCAAGTAGCTATCCTCAAGTACAGGCACCAATCGTGAACAACCCTGCATTTTGGGAGCGGTTAGGTTTGGAGCCCAATGATGCTGATACCCTTTTCTTTGCATTCTACCATCAGCCGGTAGTCTCATCTCAACCTTAACTCATCTTCCCTTTTTTATGATGGTAAATGTTACATTATAGCTTAATTGCAATGAATCTACAGAATACTTATCAACAGTACCTCGCTGCAAAAGAATTGAAGAAGCAGTCCTGGAGGTACCACAAAAAATACAACACATGGTTCCAGAGGCATGAAGAACCAGAGATCACAACAGATGAGTACGAGCTAGGAACTTATGTGTACTTTGATTTTCAGATTCCAAGTGGGGAGCCGCGACATGGATGGTACGTCAGTCTGAGTTTATGCCGTCATTGTTTGCTCTATGTGCTGGTGATGACTGTAGACCAGTCCAAATCTCCCTTGGTTATTCCTTCTATTGGAATAATCACACTTTCATTATTTACATACATTCAGCAATGTGATCATGCTGTCACTGATTCATTTTTCGCTGTTCTCATGAAGCTGTTAACTCTGAGTATTGGTGCTGCAATTCAGGTGTCAGAGGGTTAAGACACAGTTCAGATTCGAGTACAAATATCTTGAAGATGAGGTGATGTAACGAAAGTTGTGCAGGAGGTTTCCAGATACCATCCATATCTTCACGATCTGTATCCTAGTCCAAACTTGTAAGTAATCTTTTCCTTTTGACCCCTCTTAAGTTCCGTTAATTGTTCTATTAATTGAATCGTGTTTTCGTTTTTCATGAACTAAAACACAGTTTCCCCTCTCATTCAGCTTTCTTTTCTTTGATTTTCCGATCCCGACCATCTAACAATCTACCCTGATTGATTTGTCCTGGCGATTGTAGATGCAAACAAATTCCATTCCCTGTTATCTGGAGAAAACCCCCCGGTAAAGTGCAGTGTAGATAACTTTAAGGCCTTTACATTCCTCTTCACTGTGAGTGTCTGTTTGTGTTCTTGTGTGATATCAACGTTAGAACTCACTAATCTTCAGGGATATCTGTAATCAGCCATCAAATCACTCCTCTCTTATTGTCCATTCAATCTTATTCTTGTCCTACTGCCTCACACCGGATGATGGGACCCCAAGTAGCACATGATGCTCTTGTACATGTGGATGCTCCAACTTCCACGTAATTCGAGAGGCCCAACTCAATAAAGACCACATCCCATCCCACCCTCATAAAAGTGGCTTTTGAATGTGTCCTGTATGTGCACATTTACCTTCTTCTGATGAGAGTGGTACCGACAGATTTCTGGCCGATTTCCAGTGGCACCTTTCATATTCACTCAAAGGAAACCAGGTAAGAGTTTATTTTCACTATAGCCGATGTTACCTGAATACTTCCTGCATAGCATGTGGAGTGGAAGAAGAGACAACTTTGCTGGTGAGGGATGAGAAATTTCCAAAGGGCTATATACATATATATATATATATATATATATATATGTATATATCAACTTTGTATGATCGCGGAGTATAATCTGAAGGGAAATTAGGTCCTCTGTTTGATAGACTCTCCGGTGAAATGGTGATAAGGATCGCAATCAAGTTTCCATCTCTACCACCCCCTTTAGCGTACGATTCGGGGTGACCCCATATTTGCCCCTTTAGACTTTCTTCATTCATTACATAGACTTGCATGAAAGAATGTAGAGGGAGATAATGATAACTCATGGAGGCTTACGTGCACAAAATTCCAGACAACTGCCCATATCCTAAAAGAATCATCACACACATGGATTTTGGATCATGAAACTATGGCATCAGCCTGATCACGTAATGGAAAATAGATATCTGCCCAAAAAAAAGAATAAAAAAATGGTTCAAGCCATATGAATTATTATCCAAATTCATTCTCTTGCCGTTAAAAGAGTGGGGGTATTTTTGGCATTGTCAGGGAAGGATTGGAAGAGTGGGTCTGTCTATATGATGATTGGAACATTAACATGCTTCGTTGAAAATCTTGATTCTTTGCTATGTGGACTGGTCAAAATTTCGGTTGTAGTTGCGTGTTGTGTGGATGTCTGATGATCGGTGCCAACTAATTCATGGCTGAGCCTATTAGCTCTAGTAAAATGGTAAATTTCTCCTAGTCATATTTTCCTTTTTAGTTAATAGGATTCAAATTTAAAATGATATTTACGAAAAAGAAAAGAAAAAAAAAAGAAGAACATCGAACCGCCTCAACCAGCGATCAAGATTGAGAATATTTTCTTTCTAAAAAGTAGAGTATTGGGGATTGGGAACTTTATTAAGTGAAAGGAGAAGGAGAAAAAAGGGAGATGAGGATAAGAACTTAAACTTTTGTCAATCTGTAGTGCATGGAAGTTTTACAGTTCAGCTATTGTGCTGCTCACTAGTTCAATCAAACGGCTTATGATCAATTATATACATGCATGCATATATATATATATACATATATAAAAGAAAAAAGTGGATCCAATTGTTCATATATACGGCCTTGAGCTAGCGCGCGGTGGCCGCGTTCCTCTTGCTGTTGCTGCTGGCCTTCCTGGCAACGGCGGAGCTATGGAAGGAGGGAGGGACATTTTGAGGCTTTTCGAAAGCGGGATGTGTTCGTCGAGTCCGGGGTGGCTGGGCTCGTGGCCGTGGGTTCAACGCTCGCCTTGGGTGGAGGGAGGCAGCTTCCTTTGCTCGAGAAAGCCCGCAGTTCTCCTTCCTCCCTAATTATATGATTCTACTTAGAAATGGTTTATAACTTTAGGAGGGCATTCGAGTGATGCCTCCTTACCCATCTGCCTTTGATACAATTGCATTCTAACAGGAAATTTGACATGATGCATAATGACTGTCATGAGAATGAGAATTTACTAAAGCAATCGGAAATCCTCAAGCTTTCATTGAACTGGGCCTCTCTGAGTGATGGTGGGCGTTGCTGCAGAGGGGACAGACTCCGTAAACCATTCAGCTCGGCCCATCTCAGTGCGATTTCGAGGTCCCACGCCGCCACTGAATTATTATTGCAGATGGTAAAGAAGGAAAAGGTGATTCAGTTGCATGATCCCTGGCTCGTTTAAATTCCAAGCATCGACATTTGCGAGCGCAGAAAAGAGTCTGAACAAGAAAGACAGCAGCGCACGCATGCCATAACGGGGATCGAGATCCTGTTCTTGAACAGGAAACCATGAAAATTCACCATTTGAGCAGGTCAGTGGGTTCAGCAGACCTGTGTGGAGTCCTTCATTTTTGCTGAATAATTCGTCCATTCATTGCATATAAAATAAGGAGTATTTATTACATCAGGAAAAAAAAAACCATTCGAACATTGTGTGTAGAGTTCCCACGCGCATATGCCTGTCCATTTTTCAGTCAAAAAGTTACAGGGATACATAAGATGCTGTCGGAAGAGACATTACCACAGATTTCAGTAGCAATTGAATGCGCAAGTTTGAGTTGCAGAATATAGGATCGACTGATTAGTGATATCATATCTGCCTTCTCTTATATTAAGTCAAGTTCGAGAAGGGGAATGGTTTCATTGCCTGTTCATCCGATCGACCCCGGGGATTGCAGAGTAGCTCATCATCGGAGCCCTTCGATGAGGCAAATGCATATTGCAGACACAGACCGCACATCATTATCTCTTGCTGCAAAACTAGGGGATGAATGATGTTGATTTGCTTGCCCACTTCGCAGTCCACAAAAAATGATAAAAATTTCTTACGTCACCATGAATTCACCATTTTAAGTATAAAAATATTACAAAATACGAACAACATTTAAAAATTTTTAAAATTCGAACCTCTCGTGCTATGTTTTTTGATGAACAGTCGCCTGACAGTCAGTCCACGGTAGATTTTCATCAACTGTCTGTAGAAATTTACGGGCTTAAACAATACATATAGCTTAAGAAAAACTACATTATTAAATTACAAATCAAGCACAAAAAATGTAGTTGCATGAGAACTAATAAGTTTGCATGCACTATAGAAGAAATTTTTGGGCGGTGTCCACAAATCTTGGCTGCTGCTCGGGTAACCCCGAACCCACCCTGACCAGATTTCTCGGCCCTACTCAGCTCCACGGTTGCAGTGTCTAGTCGTTGATGGTGAATCATGCACTTCCCTTTGGAAAGGTGCAAGAATCGGCCCGAGTATCCTGATCCGCTTCTTTCCCGAGTTTCTTGATTCTTTCCAGTAGGTTTTACGGCTTCTGTCAAGTCTCCCAGCTTCTGGGTAGAGCTGCAACTCAGTCAGGAGTCTGGTAGAAGTAGGAAAGAAGAGTTCTTGAAGACGTGATTCAGCTCGCACTGGTACGTTCCTAGGTTCTTGAATTTTCAACATTTAAGGATATTTTTATATCTTAATTCCCGCTTACTACTCAAATATCAATTATCTGTGATTATGCTGTGTTTGGTAATGTTGTGAAAAGTACGAAGATTAGTATGAATTTACGCGCAGATGAAGGCCCCCTATAGAACAGTCATGGGGATGGTACCTATTGCAATTCGCTGGTCAAGATCTTGCCTCAAATTTCTTTGGTTTGGTTTGGTTTTAGGTGAAAAATGCGTACAACTCTCAGTCCTGTCCTGCGCAGAGAGTTGGCTAATTTAGACGAGGACGCAGATAGTCGCAGATCAGCGATGAAAGCCCTGAAGTCCTATGTGAGGGACTTGGATTCAAGGGCGATCCCTCCGTTTCTTGAGCAAGTTTCCAACATCAAGGAGACTGGATCTTTATCAGGAGAGTACACTATCTCACTCTACGAGGTCCTTGCTCGTGTCCAATGAGCCAACATTGTTCCTCACATAGGTAGCAGCATCATGTCGACCATAGTCAAGACCTTAGCCTCGAGCGCAGGCTCCTTTCCACTCCAACAGGCATGCTTGAAAGTGGTCCTGGCGATTGCTAGGTTGGGGATGGATCCTACCACCCCCGAGAACAAAAAGAAGCACACAATCAATCCACTGTCCGTGCAGGCCCCTCTCAGAATCTCTCTTGGGCTCTCACGAGTGCTAAACATCAGGCGCTGCCGTCTGTTTGAAAGCCCTTTTTGAATCGGATAATTGGCGGTATGCTTCAGATGAGATATTAAGCAGAGTCCGTCAGAACGCAGCAGCGGCCTTGGAGGGAAAAGTCAATTCAGACTAACTCGCACATGGGGCTCGTCATGGCTTTGGCATAGCACAATCTCCTTATAGTTGAGTTGAGGCATATTCAAGGCTTTGGATACAATCGGGGTTTAAGATTCCTTAATGTAGGGGTTGGAAAGAAACTGTTGTTTCATTTGTCTTTTCTGTTAAAGAACATAGGTGAAGAAAAATCAAGTCAAAGATTGAATTGAACTTTCAAAGGACACATTGGGTCACAAAAAAACACCATATCCAAACATGTTCCTTTTCTTAATCATCATTCTCTCATTTGAAGAACAGTGAGGTAGTAGGGGCCACAGCCCACTTAAGTTTACTTTTTGTCACCACTAACGTCAATCCATCGACAGAAACATGCCCGCAATACCTCGTGGTTATCGAAGATTCGCTCCAAATTTTCCTTTAAGCAGGCAACCAATTTTTCTTCTGTTACTACTACAAACAGCCTGCCATAGTCGATATCAGTTTGTTGATTTTGGCTAATTGACATTCTTGGCATTCTGTATCCTGTATCATACAGAGACCACTCTCCCACATCATCGTAGACAACATCAAAATCCTCAGTACTCCGAGGAAGCTTCTTCACTCCCTTCAGGATCCCAGTCTCACAAGCTCCGGATCAACAGAGGAGAGCCTGAGGAGGTTCAGGAGTCCATCCCCTAGAGCACCACCAGATTGGAGCCCTTTGAGCAAGTACACAGGAAATGGTTCCCGTGCGACCCCAACAAGAAAAAGAAAGAGAGAGGAAGATCATACGATGGCACCAACCAACCTCTACGTCGGTCAGAATCAGTGTCTTCAACTGAGGATGTTCTTCCTGTTGCCAATAACAATACGATCGCACAGAAAGAGGAGCGTCCCTCAGACGTGGCAAAGGAGTTTGCCTCTGGAAAGACGAGAAAGAGGAGTTACCCTTTCAACTGGTTTGCTGCCTCTTCGTGCTCGCGCTTGTGATCATTGCATCATTACTATGGGTCAATGAACAGTGTGAAGGACACCATCTTACTCCTACTTGAAAGTCTCTGTACTAGCCCTCAGATTACAAAATACACCAGGCATTTTCTTCCCTCGATACAATGCTCCTTGGACTACAAGGCTAACCTTCTTCATTCCCTCTTCCTTTCTTCCTCTGGTTGAAAGATGGTGGTAGATTGACAGCACAGTTGGATTCTTTGTGTAAGAAAAATGGAATGGAGCACGATAAAACCTAAAGAGGTTACCGGAAAAGGTTTTAAGAGCAGCTCAAACACCTCTTTCATTATATTGCCGTGCCAAGTACATTAATCCTCATGTTAGAACATTGGGCTAATAATAGAATACAGGGTAAGCAACGATTCCCAGCCGAATAAACCTGCATAAATTCAATGAAGCAGGATCATTCCTACCATGATTGACACATGTCTACTAGACATAAACATTCACTTCTCTCAGGAGTTTCGCTGCATCCTCTGGGAAAATGGGATTGATGTAGCATCCACTTCCAAGCTCAAACCCTCCAACAACAGATAACTGTGGCACTATCTGAAGAAACCAGTGACCATAAGGCAACTCAGATGCTGTTGCATGAAGAGGAGAAGTCTGGATCATGAAATTGAACGGGGGATCATTCAGTTGCACCAAGATCTTCTGAAGCATAAGTTTTAACAAACCACCGAGATCTGCAGCCTGCAGAATGGCTTATGGGTCAGGATTCAAAATCTTCAAAACAACCAGCTCAATAGGATTTGCAGCAGAGGCTCAGATTTTCCATTTTTTTAAGCAATTTATCATTCCAGATTATGGATTGCAAGGAATACCATCATATAAGTTAAAAGATAAATGCTTTCCTCTGCTAAATCAATGCTACATACATGCAAATATCACTCTATTTTCCCATAAAACGCAAGCCTCTTGCAAACTGTTTTATCCCCCGAAAAAAGAAGTTAAAAGACTACTAATGAAGCAGTGTAAAACAACCTTCTCTTCATCTATCTCATGAAAATGTGAAGTGTGAACTTGGGGCATGATCCAGATCTCAAAAGGGAATGTTGCGGCAAATGGGATGAATGAAACAAAATGTGTTGACTCATAGATAACGAGGTTGTTTAATGGGAGTTCACAGAGAGCACATTGTCCAGTCCGACTGAAATGATCCTTCATACTACCAAGTCGGGCAGAAACATTGGGAGGAACAGTGGGTAGAGCGATTATCTGACTGTGAGAATGACTCAGAGACGCCCCTGCAGAAGCACCATGGTTCTTGAAGACCTAAGGGCAGCAAGCATATAATCTTAAGCTCCAACTCAGTCAAATGTAAACCAGAAACAAAGAAATCGAAAAATTATCATCTAAAACGAATTGGATATCATCAGACAAAACATAGTCCATAAGCCATAACGACAGAAATTTTTGGCTTCCTCGAGCAAGTAAGAAAGTAATCAAAGAAACAAGTAAATAACTAAACAAAGATATTGAGTGAAGACCTCCTTTTATTCTACTACACGGTAGAGATAACATTTACTGGAAGACTTCAAAAGAAAGCCAAAATCGACACCTGCAACACTTCAATAGTGTGTCTCAATGCAGAAAAGCTTGAGATTCATATGCAGAGAATAACATCTCATTTACATAAAGTTTAACAGAAATGTGAAATCTTTACCGAGTTTTCTTATCACAAACCAAGGAATGAAGAAAAATGAAAAAGAAAAAACAAAAGAATCCAACAAAGTGAGGAAAACCAAGATGATGACAAAACCTGGACGTATTTGATCTCGTCAACAGCCGCAAGCTGTTCGATCCTCGTCCGGTATGCGATCAGAACATCCCCGACTTCTCGTGGCGACAGGTCACTCAGATGAACCCCGTGGGACGGGCCCTCGATCAAGACGTCGTGGAAACCGAACCCGGCCAAGACTTCCCGGGATTCCCCGTCCGGATCGCCCTGCCGGAGATTCCTGTCAAGGGCCGGGTAGAGGTTCTCGACGACCCGGATCTTCCATTCGGACGATGGGTCGGAGGGGACCCGGAAGATCTGCGGGGCGCAGAGGTGCTCATTGCCGGCACAGAACGGGCAGTCCTGGGAATTCAAGCTTCCGGACCCAGATGGAGACTTGGACTTGAAGTCGGAGGGACGTTTCGATCTTGCCGGCGAGTAGACCACCCACCGCCCGGTGACTACGTCCTTCCTCAGTTCCGGAAGCCTGGTCTCGGTCCTCGAGGCCATGGCTTTCGCCTTCCCGGCTCCGGAAAGAGATGGCCAGTTCAGCTGATTTGTCGGGGATATATCGAATCAAACTGATTGTGGGCCTCCATGTGGGCCCATAGGCCCATCTCGTGGGCCCATTCGAATAATGGGCCGGTCTCAATCGGACCTCAAATCGGCCCATATTTGTGTGGAATCAGTCCCCCTTTTATAAAAATATATCCCTCCTTCAATATATTATACACAATAGAAAAATATGAAATTTCCACGTATATGTGTATGAATATGTGTGTGTATATGTATGTATGTATATATATATATATATATATAAACGAGAAGGGGGAGTTCTTGGTTTCCCGTTCTGAAGATATGCTGCTGTATTCAAACGTTGGGAAGAGAGTATCTATCATCTGTGGGAGATTCCATTAAAATATATTCCAATATATTCTTAGATCACATTGGAAATAAATGATACCCATGGCTCGGTATATTCACTTTGCCACCGGTGCTGCCGCTCAGCGTACATTAGCTTTAGTTACTCTCGGTATAAATATGAAGCCTCGTCCTGCTTCTGCTCACCAGCGATCTCCGGTTGGATTTAACTACTGCCTGGCCTCCTGCCTCCGTAATCTGTGGCTATGGATTACAACTACCACTGCTTTAGCTACTGCAACTCCTCTGGGAAGCAGCCCATGACCGGGTTACTGGAAGACGTCGTCAGAGGCGCTCATCCTCCTCCGCAGGGCCAAGGAGAGCGCTACCATGGTGGCTACAGCAACCCGGAAAAGCAGCCTATGGTCGAAGGGTCCAAATCAGGAGGAAGCTCCAGTCAGGCCCCTCAACAGCGTCAGCAGAAAGCTCGTCGGCCTCGGCAAGATCCCGACTGGCACACCTACTACTTCCACCGGGGACCCGATGGTGAGATCGCCACCACCATAGTTCAGAGGCATCTGCCCAACAAACAGCACACTGATTACAGTAACCAGAATCATTAGTACGTCGTTTGGTTTTTAAGCGGGATGGTTGTTAGTGAGATCCTGTTCACCCATTAGGACAAGTAATATCCAGGTCATGATTTTTTTCACTATAGTTTCTTTATTTATGTTACCAGAAAGAATAAAAAAAAATTTGTGATTCTTTTCATCTTGCCATGAACAGTAGTTTCGGTCAATTGTCGATATCGACATATTGATCATCTGACTGAATGTTCTTGCTTACATCTGCAAACTCGATTTCAGTACAAAGAAATGACGGGTAATGGATCGGATCATGGTTTGGGATAAGATATGTCTTCCCTGCATTATTTCACTCTTCGAAACAGTACACCAAACCCAGTGGCAACAGCCGAGTACACTGCAATCAAGCAGCCAAAAACCCGAAGATTTGAACAAGAATTATGTTTAAGGGGGGCTCTACACCTAAGAGCAGAGCTTCCGTAGTTATTCAGGGATCGGCAGGTTTGGTTGGGATAGGGAGAAGCCTCTTAGGACCCCCACCCCCTGAGGACTGTGGCCCGACCAACTCGGTTAACCCCGAGAGTGAAGGCTCCCATTCGGAGATCGCAGTTGTGGGTCCTGCACATTTCCTTCATGGCCTTGAACCCATTGGTCATGTAAGTCCTAAGCTCATTGTTCACCTTATCCTCGTCCCACAAGAAACCTTGTATGTTCTGCACATTTTCATTACATACGATTCAGGATTCAAGCAGAAAAGGTGTCATTAGTTAGATTTGCCTCTAAAGAAATGGATCGATGCTGAGCTATACAGTTACGTACCTGAACCCACTCAAAGTAGCTGACAGTGACTCCACCGGAGTTGGCATATATGTCTGGCAGGATGACTACACCTTTCTTTGAAAGAATCTGCAGAAAGAAATCAAAAGCAACGCCAAAACTATGTTAGTCATCGATCGGCCTTCTTCACCTGCTAATTGAATCAGTTAAGACAAACCTCATCAGCCTCCGGGTCAGTTGGGTGGTTAGCTGCTTCAACAATATACTTCGCCTTGATCTCGTTTGCGTTTTCCCTTCAGTCGAAAAACATTCTCAATGGTGTAAAGTACTGTACGTTCTGTTGCAGTTTCTCTTGCAAGAACTACTGAACCATACCTATTAATCACACCTCCAAGAGCTGCGGGGATGAGAATGTCACAATCTTCCACTAAGATCGATTTTGGGTCAATTGGGTCCCCTCCATGGAAGCCTTTGACACCACGAGTTTCCTTCACATGCTTGAGCAGGGCTGGGATATCGATTCCATTGCTGTTCTTTATGGCTCCAGTGATATCGCTGACAGCAACGATTATCCCTCCTTTCTCACTTATAAGCTGGGCAGCCCATGAACCCACATTACCAAAGCCCTGCAATGAAAGCAAAAATCTTCAATCACTTTATAGCTCACATCTCGTAGCCACTGCATTGGAAGACCTTTGTCCTTGCACAGTTTACCTGAATCACAAACCGCTGTCCCGAGACAGTTTTTCCATGCTCATTGAGAAGGGCCTCGGTCGCAAAGAGGACCCCTCTTCCTGTAGCTGCATCTCTTCCCAGGGATCCACCAAGATCCTGTGTTCATAATATTTCGACACAGAACATAAGGGCAAACTACCTTGTGCAAGTAACTGAAAGGAAAATCAAACTGTGTATATGTCTCCAAAAATACTCACAGTGGGTTTTCCAGTCACCACTGCAGGCGAGTAGCCGTGGAATTTTGAATATTCGTCCAGAATCCATGCCATTGTCTAAGGACACCCAGAGAAGAGCAGGCTATAAGCGTCAGATTAGATCATAAAACTTACTAGCCGAGGCATTGCAGAGCAAAGCTACCAGAGGGATAAAAAATCCTGCCGTATCACTCTACCTGTGGACCAGTTCCCATATCAGGAGCCGGAACATCGGTATGGACTCCAATTAGGTCATGTATCTTCTGAGTGAAGACCCTTGTGAGCCGCTCGAGCTCTGAGGTGCTAAGCTCACCCGGATCGCATCCTATCCCTCCCTTGGCTCCACCGTATGGGATATTCGCCACAGCGGTCTTCCACGTCATCAGTTGTGCCAGAGCATTCACCTCATCAGGATCGACCTACCATCAGATTCGAAAAATCAAGTACCCTGAGCTTAATTCGAAGGCGCCCTTTACAGGTCAAATCGGAGCTAGAAAGATGCTACATCGTTATCCTGATCTTAATTCATAATCATTTGATTAACCAAAACATGGACAAGGACAGTAAATTATCGACCTCTGGGTGGTATCTGATTCCTCCCTTCATGGGGCCTCGGGCATTGTCGTGCTGAACCCTGAAACCGACATATGATGCCAAAGTACCGTCATCCTTGGGAATCGTACACTCCACCTGTAACAGCATCACTTGCAACAGCCATCAAGAAAGAAATAAATCTGCAGTGGCCTTGAACTAAACCATGGAAGCCACCACATTGCAGGTTTAAATGCTAAATAGCCCATCAAATACACACTTATCTCACCATTGCTTCGAATTGCATCCCATCAGCAGAGAGAAATAGGGATTAAATTGGTTTCACTTCAAGTACCTTGATTTCCCTGAAGGGGATGAGCAGGCTCTTCTCAAGCTTCGAGTCAAGCCCCAGCAGCCGAGCTGCTTGCCTGAAGTTTCTGTTCGTTGCCACCAGCGCATTCATTCTTTGCTTGTTTATCGATACCAACAGGTAGGCTAAACACGGCCAGAAAAAGTTAAAGAGTTAGGAGCCTTTACACTCCCTTCGACCCAATCGAACAGGAACTAATACGCAAAGAGCAAAGTATACTATTTTAAGGATCCTAATGACAAGACCTGAAGAGCAAGACCCACGGATAATCTGATCTATCCTTCTCATTTCCCTGTTCTTGTTTGTTGAAGCACATTGTCACGTGCAGGACAGGTGAAGTAAAGGGAGCCCTTGGTTATTTTCATTGTTGATAATTAAAACAACACTTGATCTTCAAGCATCTGAATTATACAGTATCATTAATAATATTGATTTTATATGGTCTCCTCAGCTACACTTGGTCAACTACATGAGATGCTTCTGACAGCGTCCTTGTGCACTATTCAATGCATGGCAATATTGGAGCACAGAGCATTTATATCATTGAGAGCTGAGCACTGTTTTAATTATCAAAATGCAACTAAATTTCAACCGCCAAAGAAAAAAACATGGTTTATGAATTTGGGTTGTATCATTGTCTTCAACTTGGAGTCAGGTCACAGATTAGGACTCTTCATAACTCTCTCTTTTTTTTCCTGTCTTCATTTAATCTAAGTTTATAAGAGCTTCTTCCCACAAGTACTGAGGTCAGGTTTACAGACAGAATTCATTACTGCATATGCTCATGGCCATCTCGTAACCAAAGAAGAAGATGCTAAAAGCAGTTATTTTCATTGTTGATAATTAAAACAACACTTGATCTTCAAGCATCTGAATTATACAGTATCATTAATAATATTGATTTTATATGGTCTCCTCAGCTACACTTGGTCAACTACATGAGATGCTTCTGACAGCGTCCTTGTGCACTATTCAATGCATGGCAATATTGGAGCACAGAGCATTTATATCATTGAGAGCTGAGCACTGTTTTAATTATCAAAATGCAACTAAATTTCAACCGCCAAAGAAAAAAACATGGTTTATGAATTTGGGTTGTATCATTGTCTTCAACTTGGAGTCAGGTCACAGATTAGGACTCTTCATAACTCTCTCTTTTTTTTCCTGTCTTCATTTAATCTAAGTTTATAAGAGCTTCTTCCCACAAGTACTGAGGTCAGGTTTACAGACAGAATTCATTACTGCATATGCTCATGGCCATCTCGTAACCAAAGAAGAAGATGCTAAAAGCAGTTAGTCGGAGGACTTGGAGAGGAGAGGACAAAAGAATCACTTGCTCTTGGTGGGTTCCATTTAAATTTGTCATGTTGTTAGGGGAAGCAGAGAAGCTGATCGAATGAATCGGGAACATCCACATCTTATTGGTCTGTCCTGTTCTTTTGTCCCTTCTGAGCTCCGAAGGACCGCCACAACAGGCCAGACACAATTTTGTATGATTTAGTGAAACCAAAGAAGGTGCTACAAATGCCAAATGAATGCCCAGAAAATCGGTGATCGAATGAAGAAATTGAAACGGAAACAGAGGGACTGTGTCTGCAGCGTACCTAGGATGCAACGAGCTGCTGAGGTTACTGCAAGATCAGATCTTTGGCAACAATCATCAGCTCATCCCCCTGCTTTTTAGAGGAAGGGGAGGGAATCTGCATGTGAAGTTGGGATAGCAATGGAATCAGAATCAGAACCACATTCCCGCCCACAAAACTTACAGGCACAGGGCGGGAGGGGGAGGGAGAGAATCATCACTGACAAAACATCCAAAGTCTGCGGGTCTATCTACATGCATGTATACGTGTATCTATCTGCATATCTATGTATGTGCCCAGAGGCACACAGAAACAGGGACGGACGCAGCAGTGGAACAAGATGGTGAATCAATCAACGTCCGACACGGTCCAGACATGCAAAAGGCAGAAAGTGTTTCTCAGAGGAATATGATGCCCTTCCTCAAACTCAGCTCCCTGCCTTCCTCATCCTCTCTCCACTAACTCCCCACCCCCAAGGAAACACTGAGACGCAGAGAAAGAAACACAGAGGGACTCAGAAAAAGAGAGAGAGTTGAAGTGGGCGGACGTGGAGGAGCAAAATCCCGGGATTGGCGATTGGCGAATGAGTCTGCGGCTCTGTGACTCCAGCTCGATACCCAACATCGCGTATTTATAGGTTACAGCAATAATTACCCATCAATTAACGGACAGATCATTAATCGGTAGAGGCAAATCGCCAATAATTAATTGATAAACTTCTCTCAGGAATCGATGAGAGACAATGCTCAAGTTCAACTTTAGGAATCGTTTTCTCACCTTTTTAGCCGCTGGGGTCAGAGCGTCACGTCACCCACAAGTTGTCATCGACGGCAGAGGGCGAAACAGAGGAGAAGGAAAGGAGAAAGCATGAGATTGAGCATCGTGCGGTTTTATTCTTTCGCGCAGGGAGGTTCCTCTCCTCTCTTTCATCTATCTATCGGTGAATGGAATTTTCCTCCACGACAAATTAGGGATCAAAAGGTCGATGCTTGGCTGATCATCCCGCAGCCACTGCCACTGCAATCGAATTTAAATCCGTGAAGAATTACCTTTCAGCGTCTGTCTCTGTTGATTTCAATCCATCGGCTTTAGGGGTGACACCACGATGAATCTATCATCTCCTGGGAGTCTATGATGCTGGAAGCGAACAAGCTTGGCTTGGAAGGACTAAGAATCTGGAGGGGGATCAATCACGTGACGGTATTTGCATGTCACGTGGTAATACTGTTCAATTCCATAATATTTTGACACTTGTTGAGTAATATACTTCGTCTCAATTTTTCTTAATGTCTGAAAATTGATTTTTTTTTAATTATCAGCGCTTATTACTATTTTTTATAATTTTTTTATTTAATAATTATATATATATATATATATACGATAAATTTTTAACCTATGGGCATCGGGCAGTGATGTTAGCTGCCTTAAGTAATCATGCTGATTTTCTAGCTCAGATTCCACAATGGACATATAAAAGCCATACGTCAGACGCACAAGCTTATCTAAACTCGACTTGCCATTAAAAAGGAGATTATTCAGTGAGCCCAGTCCGGATAAGGTAGAGAGAGTCGATGCGTTCAAATTGTACGAATCCATCAGAAATTCAATATCCACCCAAACACATTGACATGGAAACTGTTTATCTTCCTATTGATCATGAGCAGATAGGATAGCGCATAATATCACGGTCTGGTGTGGTGCCAGTCCGGTTGTAAGGAATGCGACAGCAGGGGTCCGGGGTCCGAGGAGGACTACGGACGAGATCGGCCATTGGAGGAATCCCCCATGAAATCGGGTCCCTGTTTCCCACTCATTCTCATACCAAAAACAAACAAGAAGGCATAAAAATCTTAGTTAATGGATGACTCTACCGAGTGAGTAATGAGCCAAGGAGGGTGTGATACATTCAGATTGGCACCAATAATGCTCCTCTTCTCGCCGTTTAAGAATGGCCAATCATGGGGATGAGAGCACCAAAGTGCTGTCTCCGAAGAGCTTTCCATTGCCCCTTTTGATTTTGCGAATGGAGGTGGTGGGTGTGGAATTCCACTCCAACTCCACCACAGCCATTTCGAGTAGTGAGTGCCCTTTTGGATTAGTGATGTCCTGAGAGGAAAGAGGGAAATGACAAAGCCGTGTCGTGTCCCTTCGGTTTCGCACAAGTGCATGTGCTTTTTTTCTTGTTCTATGATTAAAGAAAGATAATGTAGTCATTGGTATAAACTACTTCCTAGTGGAGGATCTCGCAAGTTGTCCTCCCACGTCGCGTTCTCAGCTGTCGAGTGGCAGCCAACACCGTGCAAGAAATTTAGAGCTCCCTGGGAACTTCTCACCGAGTTCGATGAACCGGAGAAAACCGTTTTAACTCTCAATTTTACGGGAATTACTCTCGGTTTTAGGGTGCGGAATCGATCGACCGGAATTTTCATGGGCTCACTCCCTCTTCTTGTTCTCGAGCTTTTTGTGGGTTTGAAATCTTGCTTGCACTTCTCCCAGCAGGGTTGATAAAAGGGGCTCAGTTAAACCTCTGGGAAAGGACATCCAGAGATCAATACAAAAGCAAAATTTGATGTTGCACTTCCAATTACTCGGGGCTCTTCTTTCATGATCGATGACTGCTCGAGCATGATGATAAAGGCGAAATACATTCATTGTCATATTCCCTTTCTTTTCCTTTTTTTTCTAAAAAAAGTAAAAATGAACTTCTTTTTTTGATCCCATCATAAAAGTAATAGAAATATAATTCAGTACGGTGATACCATCATCGACCTTAAACTTATGGACATGATCAAACCATCACTAAAGCCGGTACATCCCTCTCTATCAAGCGCTTCGATTCTCTCTCATGTGCTTGTGAAACTCTTCTATAATCGAGGAAAAAAAAACACACACACACACACCAGAGAGCAAAGTTAGGAATGGATCATGATGTTGAAGCAAAGGGGGGGACGAATGGGAACAGGGAAGCCACTAACGAGAGAATCTTTGATGGAAGCCATCTCAGGATCTATACAAAACAAACACAGCTCCTCCCTCTCCCCATCAGAGGCGCATAGGGTTCATAGATTCCTCCCTCATCTGAAGCTCACTCGGACTCCATTCACAAAAAGGTGACGCAGCCCATCACTCCCTTTCTAGTAATTTCACGTGCCTCTGGGTCATCACCTAGCTCTGGTCAGAGTCTTTAACCTAACATGCGCTGATTCCACTGCACGGGCTCGAGGATTTTGACACGGGTTCACGTGGACCGCACCGCCACGTTCTCGTGCTCGTGCTCGTGCGTACTGATCGGAATCAGATCCATCGAGAGTGTGCTCTTCGATGGTAGAGAAAAACGCGGGCCCTCTGGGACAGTGATCCAGTGGACTAACAGTGATGTCCTCGAGGCGTAGAAGAGAATACCGGAGACGGCCACAACTAAGCACAAGAACAGGTAGTGGGCTTGGGCCGTAATCCTTAATGGGCCCTGCCCTGGGCCTAACCGAAATCTCAAACCAGCGGAAACCGGAAATGTAGATGGCAAAGTCAAACGCCTCACCTGCTTATGAATTAGAAAGTTGACTCGACCACGTTGGCGTCACAAAAGGAAAGAGAAAACTAGAAGAGCACAAGACCTAACACATGGCCCGCGAAAATTACAAATCATCAAGATTATCCTATCGCAACACACTATACTGAGGTGGTTAAATTCTATCTATGATCAATCCACCGAACGATTTATCATATGATATATAATATATGAATTATCATTAATCCCTATATATCAATTCTAAAAATTTCAAATCTTAAATCCGATATATTACATACGGTTGACTTATAAGCAGAATAACCCATTAGAGGCAGTTGATCATGCCACTCAAATGGGCATACTGCATTATGTAATTTTACCATTAATCTTTTTAACAATATTGTATTATTTGAAGAGAGGATAAGCATCGTGAGTAGTTGCTTCTAAGTCTACTTTCTATTTTATATTTGTTTGCCTGAGTTCCTTCTAGAAAACCAATCAATCAATCATCAATTAATTTTTTTATTAAATTAAAATGAATAGCAGCAGTAGGTGAAGCAACCTTTGACTTTGTGCACAATACCAAGTCATTGCAGTACCACTAGAACGCGGCCCCTCGTTCCTTGGTCTCACCCACAACGCGTCCCACGACGTCGTTTTATGGAAAAGTAACGCGGCCTCCCTCCCTTTCGTCAACTTCCGGCAGCTCCCTCATTCTCTTCACACACGCATTTTCTTTAGGATAGAGAAGGAAACGGGAGGTCCCCCCATTCCCGGCCTAGCTTGGCTGCCCCAGAAGATTGGGACTGCAGGTTTTCGTCCACGCCGGCGACTCCCTTACACACAATGTGCCCCCTGAGGTTCATCCTGGTGTTCTTCTCCGCTTTGCTGGCCGGCTACTTCGCCTGGAGGACCGTCCGCTCCTCCCCCGAGATCGACCCCTCGCTGCAGGATCCGCCCGCCGACACCGCCCCGAGGAAGGAAGCCCGGGAGCTCAATTTCAAGAAGGTACGGTCGAATCTCACGATCCTTTGCTTCAATTTGGGTTCTGAGAAGTTCCGGGTCTCTGAGTCTCAATGAATTGGGGGTTTCTGTGTGATTGATCAGGCGATCCAAGAGGGGTTCTGGGTATTCGTCGACATGGCAAGCGGTAGGTACCTGTGGAGGAATTTCAAGGAGATGAGGGCGCAAGAGAAGGCCAAGAGCTGCTAGGGCTTCGAATCTGATGATCGCCTGAGAGTTCTGCGGTCACCATGTTCTTCCACTGTAATGAATCCTGTGAAATAGATTTATACGGACCCCTTGAATTCTGCTGATTCCGTCTTATTTTCTGGTGAATTGATGCGTGAAATTTTCGTTCACTTGGTTTGGACTTCCATTCATCTCCGGGTTCTGTCGGAGGAATAAATGAAGGATTTTGGGTCAGATTCCGAAGGAGGGAAAATCAATATCTGAGAAGCCGAAGGCTTGAACTAGTGAGTTGATATATGAACCAAACCGGAGCAAATCACTGGCCGGCGATTACCGCCGGAGCGATTAGACGGGGTAACGAGATCTTAGGATGTGAGGTTACCAATTGCCCCACTTGCAGTCCAAAATTACTGCAATGGCCTTTGCAATCTCTAGTATGAAGAGGAATTGACACCATTGTATAACGTGTTATTGTTTGGCATATGTCGAACTTTTTATTGGATGGTGTCACTACACTACATAGTGACACCATTGCATTAAATGCTATGTATGGAACAACATAAGGGTTACGTTACCTCTTGCATAAATTTGTCAAGACAACAAAATCAGCCGTTCTGTTACCCCCTTGTGTTGGTGAGCATGGAACAGATGGAGGGAATGGAATAGCCACTGATTTCATTTGTCATTTGGAGATTCAACTGCATTTGATTTGGATGAAGTTTTACATTCGATTTGAATTATATATATATGGGAAAAAAAAGGGAACAGATCCTCTCCAGATGTCATTTCATCTCCTTCTGTAAAGGGAAAGCTACGAGGCCACTGGGTGCTCGTCGGTCTCTCGACTCCCCGTCGTTTGACCGGAGATGTATAGCCAGACCCAATAAATGTACGATGAAGTTGTTTCTTCTCCTCTAGTTCGAGGGGAGGGCGAGCATTGAAGAAGAAAGGAAAAATTGGAGGGGAAATCGACAGTCACGGGCTCTGAGGAGGTTACACGCGAGGCGCGTCCCACAATTCGTTCTTTCTCCTTGTCGTCCTCCGCAAACCGAAGCCCGGAAAAAGACCCAGCAAGGCCCTTTAATTAATTGAATGTTCTCCCTCCTCCGCTCCTCCTCCTTCCGTATCTTTCAAGGCTCCATTTGATTTTTGATGCACTGCTCTTCCCTCCGGCTACCCTCCCGGAGCTCCCAATAGTAGAGAAACAAAGGGGCACCCGAGGATCCTTTCACCATTCCAGCTCATCTTTTTTCGTGCAGGTACCGTTTCCGTGTTCACTGATTTGGAGGGACAATGTGCAGTCTCTTGATGAGATGTGCTTGCATTCTATAAAAGATTTGAGTTTGCATCCGTTTCACTTCATCCATACCACACTGTTTCAGTGAGAGTGTTGGTCTTGGTGATTCTTTGTCCCTGTGAAGCTAATTTTGAGAGATTAATCAAAAGGGGCAGTGGCTTTGATTTACGATCTTGCATGCTCACCTTACCTGTGGGTTTGCATTGATCGTTTCTGCATTTGGGATTATTTGCCTTAAAAGATCCATTGCATTTCTATTTCAGACATTCAGTCTCGTTGTTGGCGCCAGTTTCACATAAAATTTGATTTATCCGGATCTTCTGTGGGTGCCATGTTAGATAGTTTACTTGATAAATCCAAAGGGGAAAAGGCCGTCTTGGACTGGTTCCAGTGGCATGAAAGACAATATTATGTTGATCTCGGGCACTGCCTTGTTCATGCGTTTTGTTTGACATTGGTACTTGGAATCAACACTTTGGTCTACTATCATTAGGCTCTAATGCAGCCCTGCATTTCTCTGGTGTCCATCAATCTTGTACGCTCGTTAACATCATGATTTGGTTTGAAATTTGTCGGTGGACTTAGTGCAGGAACTGATTAGTCTTCTATGTCTACTGTTGGAAATTACACAAACATATTTTGGCACGAGTACCCTGTCGGGAGGCCTGAAAGACAAAAACTGCTTAACCAAAAGGGATGCGTTGTATGGATCACGGGCCTCAGTGGTTCAGGTTTGCCACACTGTATACAGAAGGGTTATCTTGACGTAGGTCTGCTTCTTGCCGAGATCAGATCAACCTAAGTTAAATGGAGTCTCTATCGCCCTGTCCTAATTTCCTCAGGGTCTGCACAAAACGTGCCCAATAAAGCATAGGAAAAACACTGTTACAAACTAGCACATGTTTTCCCTTCAAGATTTGATTTGAGCTGATGATTATTAATTTATTATGTGGTGCAAGTACATCTATTGTGCATCGGCGTTGATTATCTGAAATTGCCAATTTTAGGCAAGAGCACATTAGCATGCTCATTGAGTAGGGAGCTTCACTCCAGAGGGAAGCTGTCGTACGTTCTTGATGGGGACAACCTACGCCATGGACACAACAAGGATCTTGGTTTTAAAATTGAGGATAGGACTGAGAACATACGAAGAGTTGGTAAGTAGCTCAGAATTTGTTGAGAGCGAAAAAAACTGTGACCTAGAAGCTTTGGTTGATCTTACTGCGATAACTGCGAGCTGTTTCATCATTTTCGTTGGCTGGAGCCCAATTTTCTGTTCATTGGACCTGACTTATCACTGTACTTAGGTGGACGTTATAATCTCTCGGCAGAGTTTTTAGTGCTGTCTTAGCTATTTAATATTAGCATCTTGACAAAAAGCAAGATGCTTCTCCTTGATTTTATTTATATATTCATTCATTCTGTCTTTATGTAAATATGTTTACTTTCATGAATCAGGTGAAGTAGCAAAGCTTTTTGCAGACGCGGGATTAATATGCATCGCAAGCTTGATATCTCCTCATAGAAAAGACCGAGATGCATGCAGAGCGATACTGCCTGATTCGCATTTGTGGAGGCAAGTGCCTTGATTTGAGGTCTTATACTTGAAGTTCTTCAAGCTTAAATTTGAGTGAAGACCAAAAAATGCAGTCATGTTAAATGCAGGTATACATGAATATGCCTTTAGAGCTGTGCGAGGCTAGAGATGCAAAGGGCCTCTACAAGCTGGCTCGTGCTGGAAAGAATAGAGGTGAGACTTTCAAGCATTTTCTATGTGCCTGCATCCAAATCAGGCCCCTGTAGTTTGAAGAAAATGGTGGTAACCCTGAAGCTATATTCTAGTGTCTAATTTTCTTACATCATCCATAGACGATTTGCTTCAGCAGGTGTACTCTTATTCGGTCATCATTCACGGTCGCATGACTGAACATTTATTCAGTTTGTGGGTAGATTCATTGGGTATTGCATATGACAGGTTTTACGGGGATAGATGATCCTTATAAACCGCCATTAAACTGTGAGGTGAGTTTACTCATAATGTCGCAACAAGAGCCTCTTGCAATACAGCTGTTATTCACCTCTCCTTTTCCTAATCTGCTTCACGACATCTGGAACTTCGTTTGATAAATGCCTTAATGTCTGTCTGTCTTACTCTGACAGGTAGAACTGAGCCAACAGAACGGGGTCTGCCCGCCACCGGGCGCAATGGCGAGCGCAGTATTGGCTTATTTGGAGGAGAAAGGATTCCTCGAAGATAAGTGACAGCTTCATACTGTCCCTGTTTTGCTTTGATCCAGAGGATAAAACCCGGGAAAAGTTTGATTTGATTCCCCTGTTCACGGATATCCTAATTATCACAAAGCAAGTTGACGAAATACCAACTATATCAGCAAATGTCAATCTTTCGATTACTCCCTCATTATCATAATGATTACCAACCAGTACCAGTACTACACGTTTGTTGGGTTACATCGTCCTTGTCTGCCCCCTTCAGTAGTGCAGGCTATCACTTGAAACGACGTTGCTTTAAGCTGAGAACCTGAAACCAGCGATTATTTGTCAACTAGAGAGGAGACGACGCTGAAATTCGTCATTTGGACGATTTCTTCAAATTGACCCAATATACGAGCAGAGAGAGAGAGAGAGATGGTATTTAACAGCTCGGTGGTGGGCGTGGTGTCGAACGTGTCGGCGAGCCTGTGCCAGTACATAGCCTGCAATCCGCAGAGGTACAGCGGAGACCAAGTTCTCCATATCCTCTTCTGCTATCCCTGTCAGTGTCTCCGCCCCTTGGCCCTCTCCCTCTGGACCTGCCTCTGCTTCTCGCCTCCAGACCCCTCTTCATCCGACGCCGAGACCGATATCACCGATCACCTTTCCGATTAAGCTTGCAAGTCCTCGCCTTTTCGCTTTCTCCGTAGCCCTGCGCGTGCTTGGGTTCGATCAGTGACAGTCACTGTAAGTCTGCGAGCGAGGTTGAGCTGAGTCAACAGCAGCGAGGTGGGCTGCGGGCCCTGTTCCGCCGGCGGCCTGTTTGGTAACTGGGTCACGTTATTCTGATTACAATGTGTAATTGGACCTGGTAGAGGCTTCTACTTGCATTGTACCGTACAGCTGGTATAAATATTATGGAAAGATAAACTTATTTATCAATAATAAATATTAATGTGAAATTAGACACGTCTAAGTTAATTTCCTAAATTATTTTTAATTGTATTTTATTAATAAACTAAATTGTCTTTGATATTAAAATGAAATTTATGATTATGTATAGGTCATATATGGATTAGTGAAGTGAGGGGACCCGGCCCAAGCATATAAAAAAGGGCCCATTTGGCTCCATTCACCCGACCCGAATGCTGCCTACGCCGCGGTCAACAGAGACTGATTTGCGCCCATGCGCCGCGTCATCCACCGAAGAGCGGGTACTTTCGTAATTTCGCGATCATCCGCAAAACCCTAATCCTGTCGGGTTTTAAGTCTCCGTGGTAGGAGCTGGAAACGTGTTCACTCACTCCTGTCCTCGGAGCTTCTATGAATGGTTTGTCCTCTACATCTCCCACTCTCTAATGCCTGTATCCTGAAGGAAGGCCGATCTGCCTCTTTGAGTAGCCATATGAGATTATTTTCAAGTTCCATAATTGGCTTAGTTAGGGGGCGGAAATTGACTCTGATCGGAGTTCTTGATTCCGGTCACTGAACGAGCTCGAGGCCTTTTGAGGGGACAGCTGCTTGTTCTCCATCGATTGTCCCACAAGCAGCCTCTGGGCATTCCTCAATTTCGTCGAATGATACGGAACTTTATTGGCTTTTTCTTCGTCTTTGCGGGAAAATTTTTGTATCTGTTATCTGGGTCTAGCGCATCGCCTCTTGAATAACCAGAAGGTGGAATAAGTACCACGCCATTTGGTTCAGACAGGGGCTGAAATCAACATCGGGATCGGTTTGAGGGAAAGGAACGGTTTTCAGAGGTTGTTCCTTTTCTAGATGGGTTCCAATATCTTCCTATGCCCTCTCTTTCATAGATTTGACTGCTCTGAACATTACCTAGACTCTCAAAATGTGATTTTAATTTCTATTAGAGTTGTTGCCCTGTTCGTAGTTTTTTTTGCTGACTTTTGTGTCGACATTGGGTTCTCCTTGCCTATGTTCTGCACCTTTGCGCATCCTCTGATTCAATGGTTCTGGTTGAAATGGATAGAGTGGGCTTATAGATGATTATGCGGGAAGGCTCTTCCCTACGACGTTTCGTCTCTTGAATGTAGCCTCACAAATGCCGAGAATTAATGTTTTGGATGACTCTTGGCCCTGACAGGGGCTAAGATCGAGAGATTCGGAAACCTCCTGAGACAGATTGGGAACAAGATCAGTTCATGTTCCTTTCCTATAGGTCGTTTTAGACATCTAGATCCAGCTCAGGACCCTGGTAGATCACATTTAGGCATCATATATGGTTCGAGAGTTCTGGTAAAAAAGAATGGATTCAGCTAATGGATGATTTGGAAGTTATGTCTCTTGAATGTAGCATTTGCACAAAAGCTGAAAATTTATCTTTTGGTTTTATTTTCTTCCCCAACAGAGGCTAAGATGGAGAGATTGGGAAACCTCCTAAAACATTTGAGGGATAGGAACAAAATCAGTTCGTCTTCCTATTCTACAGGCAGTTTAGACGTCCAGATCAAGCTGGAGACTGAAGCAAGTTACACCGAAGCACATCATCTGCTAAAAATTCTTCTCAAAGCGGATTTTGTTTTCCTTTATATAACGTCCTGCCTGGCAGCATAGATCATGCTAAGGGTCAATATCTGGAAATCAATTTGGAATTTGAGTGGATAATGGAAATGTTTGGATGGTTATAGTGATTTGATCAAATTAGTAAAGCTTGCAAGGTCCTAGGAGCCCAAGAAAGTATTGCAAGCAAAGTGCACCTAACCACGTTTTTTATGTACATTAAAGGAGAGCTAGGTGCCAGATGGACCTAAGGCCATTAAATTGAAGAGCCAAACTCCAACTCTCTCGAGGATGGTTTCTTCTTCAGCTGAAATTGTTATATCAGATGGAATTCTTATTCTGGGCTGGTATGTGAAATGAAATTGAACTGTTCCTTTCCCTATTTCCAGGGTTTGCATATTCGTACCAATGTCGACCCTCTTCAGTCCATACGCTCCCGTAATGGTTCTAATAGTAGAGGCTTTGCGTCCACTTGGTGTTTAAATTTGCAAAACTTGGAGCTTTGAGTATAATCATTAAAAATTAGAGTTCAGTCTCTGTGCTTTGGTGTCTTGTGTATTCCTACTTCAAAGACCAATTGGAAGATCTCAGTCGCTGTCTGCACGAATGGTTTCTGAATCCAAGCTCTCTCTCATACCTTAATAGTTAAATTCCTGAAATCTAATAAATCTGATCAATCTAACCCCTCTTTTCTTTTCAGTGATCACATGACAAGTGCATGGCCATTGATGTTGCAGTAGGCAGGCACCGCCAATCAAACTCTTCGAAGTTGGGGTCAAGACTCGATTAAATCTCTGTCTGTTTCGGTACCCACCTCTTTCAAATCAGTCATTTTCTCCTCCTATCATTGCCCAGAAATGAATATGTATCTTCCTGTATGAGGATTAATTATCCCTTCAAACTGAGAAAAAATTTACAATATGTTACTGAAATTTTATTGATTTTTATAAAATCTTGTATTGAATTATCTTGGTCATTTGTGCAAAGGTTTGATGATTAGAAAGACATTACGAGTCAAGATTCTTCAAAATTGTGGCATGTTTGATTGTAATATAATCTGGAGGCCATTCCTAACGCAATCAGTCCTTTCAACAGCTGACGTGAATCGAGTCTTTTTTACTTGAGGACTCGAAGATTCTCAAGCTGACTGGAACTTGCACTGAGGTGGCAGTGCCTCGGCGTATGAACACTGTGCTATCATTTGTAAGTGGTTACTAGATGACGGAAGCATTAATATAGTCTTAAACTGGTAGCATATCTAGATCATTAAGACATATAATCCATCCATTAACCCGCCAAGAGTCATTGAAGATCTAAAGGCACGTTCTCCCCCGGACTCTCACATGAGTCGGGCTGTAGGATTCGGAGTCCCTCGTAGAAGTAGAACCCACCAAAGGCGATTGTGTGCTCTGGACATCCGCTCGCTAGCCACAATTTTTGGGGTCGACAGTGTCGCACAATTCAGCCTGAAATCTCTTCTCTGCAATTGAAAAGCGCCTTTGCAGTCCGCTATACTCCCGACTTAGTTTTCTGGAATTTGTAAAGCAACTAACTTGAAGCACAAGCAATCTGAGCAGTTAGCAAGAGATTATCACGGACAAGACTGATCATATAGTCGGGGAAAGACGTGTGAGAACGTCACTGACCTTGTCATCTGTGCACATCTACAGCCTGATGTTCCGGTGGTTCTGCTTGTTCCTGTGGTGGCTGCCGACGATGAAGATGGCACAGATGGTGGCAGCCGCCACCCCGAAGGAGCAAAGGGTGCCGATCCCGGTCAAGCTCCATTTCCATACACTCACCCCTCCCCGGTTCGCTTCTTCGCCTACGATCTCGCCATCAAGAGCACAGTTTCTCCCCGGCTCCGAGGATTCTGGTTCATTCCCAAACTGGAAGTTCTCGACGGGGGACGAGACCAGTCGTGAACCCGACTGTGGGGACTCGAGTATCTTCATGTCGACGAATTCATTTTCCTTCATTTTCTTGAAGAAGACCTGGGACATCGGGTCCGGACTGGCAGCCTCCTCTGTTTTCAGTGCTGTGGTTTTCTCCGTCGCCTCCCTTCTGTCACGTGGGTCATTCTTGATTAGCGGATCCGGATGATTCCTCCCCGGGACGAGCTGGCTCGGCGGAGAAAGCCTCGAGCTCGGAGAAGGGCACCGGAAATAGTCCAGGTCCACGTTGAAGACAGTCGTGGAATCAGCAGCCCTTCCCTTGCCCAGGAAGACCTTCTTCTCATAGTCTTCTTCACCGAAATCGAGTAACCCATCAATCGGGAGCAACTCCCACTCGCCAAGATCCATTCTCTTCTCTCTTATCAGGGAAGGATCTTTAATCTGGGGAACGATGACGGTTGGGTTACTGATCAAGGAGGAGTGTCCGATGGTAGAAGAGGGGCTGATATGAGTTCACGGTGGAGTTATTAGAATGATTGGATTGATCGAGGAAGGTGACTACCGTGGAGTGTTGTGTGGGATTCTTAGTTAGATGTCTTGTAGCTTGTGGAGGATGATCGATCATCCAATTCAAATGCATCAATGACGAGCTCTTAACTCAGACAGAAAGGTTCGGTTAGTTACAGTTAATTCATATTTAAGATTTGATCATTTCGTGAAAGATTATGCATTGAAATTTTCACCTTCAAATCTCCTTTTCTTCTTTTATCCGTCCTCTTCCCTTTCAAGAAGGAAAAGAGAGAGAGAGAGAGCAAGTTGGTCAGTGATGGTCCGATGTGCCACGTCATGGAGCCCAACCCGACAACCCTCACCACCAACCCACCCGGTCTTGCTGGTGGCTTCTCATCCCTACAAGACTACTAATGTCCATAACGTGTACACGTCTCACATTAAAGGTTCATGTGTGAATTGGCATCTTACGAATAATTCGTCACTCATCATCTCAATGGTAGGACTCAAGTTCGAGTTCCACATGCGACGGGAAATTTTTAACCATTTAAATAGGTCGATCTGAGATAATCCAGATTAGTCAGCTGGATAAAGTACAAAAAAAGAAATGCAATCTCCGCTACTCATCCGGCCAGCACATTGCTTCGTCGAGGAGCCCCTGCACTTGGGAAGAGCGCCCACAACCCCGTAAGCATTATATATAAAGAAAGTAGGCCCAGACTGTTCAAGTTCTCGATTGGCGCAGGTTCGATTACGGTGCCTATTGGCACGCAATTGCTCCAATCCACAATTTTCTCACGGTCACAGCTGGGGAAAGACTGCAGACACTCAAGCTATTGTTCCAAATTATTGAATAATACACAGAGAGGAGAAGACCCCAAAAGGGGGCGGGAAAAAAAAAGGGGGCCATACAGAGAGAGCTCTTCACTAATTTACATGCTTGTTTGGTTCCTCCCGGATTAAAAAAACAACTCCAAACAAACAAGGGAAACAACTCCAGCTATTAAGGCAACACTAACAAGAAGCATGTCAAGCTCCAGACATCAATGAGACGAGAGACTGAGGGAAAAGAGGACCACCTGCACCATGTACTTTGTTCGTCGACTTATAATGCTCATGAAGTTTAACAACCTATGTTGATTACCTAGCTGAGGAAGATTTGCCAAGTGAGACAGAGGCCAACGATGGAGCCCACAATCGGACACTTCTCACCCTTTCGTAGAAGCTCCGGGCCTTGCAGAGTCTCAGTTTCATCCATAGCCTCCTCACATCAATCGTAGGCAGGAGTCGGCCTAATATCTGGTTCTTCATGCCAAATATCTCCAAGTTCAGATGAGGAGCGTATAAGACCCAGAAAGCTTTTAGGTGAGATGCGACTTTGAAAACTGTTGCTAAAAGGACCCTCAGAAATAGAAAGAAAATTGAAAATACTAGGTAGGGTTCCCTTTTAACGAGCTCTTTCATTGATGAAGGACTCCCAAATTGCACAATGGGACTCTTTCTGGTCTGATGTTTCATCAGCTGATCCAATGTGATGTATTGAACTGCTTCAAGCCCTGCATAACAGATTGACAGGACGTAACATGCACATTAAAAATGATATGAGCATTGAGCTTGTTTATTGAATTGCATCAGAATATTTGATGTCATATAAGTAGATAAATTTGAGGTGAAGCTTTCTAGGTAATTAAATTTGAGACAATGTTAATGGGCGCTCAAGGACAATTGATCCTGAAACTTTATTTGCTGGGGTGGGGGAAGGAAGATTACCAGTGTTCTTCTCATAAAACTGCACGAGTGAAACAAGAGTTTTTGGACCATGGTATCGCATTCTTGACGTCTGGTTCACCAACAATATTGATGGCAAGCTGTGAATCCCAAACCTTGAAAAGACACTGCAATATGAACCCAGAATTTATGATATCGTCCAACCAGCATGTTAACAAGAGACTGTTTTATCATGCACTTATTCAGGTGCATCACTATGAACTCTGGGAGAATATTAACTATGAAAATAAAAAATGGAGAACAGCTAAACTTAAACATCAAAACTAATGGGTTCAAATAATAGAGAAACATTGACAGTCACGGTGTTTCTTGGCAAGGCCTTCCTTGTTAAACTACTATAATTACGATTTTAGAGTTTCTCAAGAACATCACCAATACTTCTTTTTGTAAAGGTCACTGAAACAACAATTGCATCCTGATGACAATCAAATGACTGGTGAACAGAAAATGTAAAAGAAAAAATGAAAAAAAAACATTTTCCTCATCCAGAAAAAAAGTACTGATTCAATAAATACTCCACTATCACTGTAAGTTGTGCGAGGAAATACAGTGATTAGTAAGGACTACAGTAAACTTCTCAAGTTGAATGTCCATAAAAGCTAGTCTAAGACCAACATCTAGCTCCTATAAAGATGAAACGAGCAGAGTCACAAAGATATGCATTAAAAACTTGAGGAAAACCAGATAGCAGCTTCATACCTTGGCAAAGCAGAAGACTGTTCTACAGCCAAATGACTTATTTGTGGAAACATGGAGCTAAGAACTTCATAAGTAGAAACTGTAGCCTGAGAAAATGGGCACCAGGAAGCATGGAAAAGTATCGAGGTATATCCATTGTCATGTTTGGACGCCAAGAGTCTGTCAAGGAAGTCACCATCCACCTGCAAAAGATGAAATTTAACGATTATTCATCACACTTGATAATTTGAAGCTGCAGACAAAGTACAAGCAATAAGTTCACCACATAAGCTTGCTAAAAAACATAGCTAAATAATCAGCTATCTAATTGGCTTCACAAGAACAATTATCCTCAGCCATATGGTATAAATATGTCCATTTTCATGTTCCTCGTAAAAAAAAAAAGGAAACAAAAAACATGATCAATCTATTTCTTTATCAAGTATGGCTAGAAAAATTAGAGAGTTGTAACCATCCAAGTTTAACTAAATTAAAGACAAAATGATTAGGTTGAGACCGCTAAAAGATGCTAGACTTAATCTTTCAAAGTTGCAAAAGGATTTTGTTCACATAACTTCTATCAGGGTAAAACAGCAGTCAATGAGATAGCTCAGAAGATTTAAGTTATTTGAGAATGAGATTTTCTGACAACTATGACAAAGAGTTGATTTTTAGATTACTATTCACTCTGGCTTGAGAATCTTGTCCAAGGAATACAAGCACCTTGATATATGTGCTTGTATAACAGGATAACTTTAGGTTGACCAGGGATTTTAGAGATCTTGGAAATGATTATGTTAGTATCTAGTTTAGGCCACGGTCTGAAGATGTAGACAAAGTCACATGTCTACCCATTTTCTCTCCAAAGAGGAAACTTTAGATTGAACTAACGAGTTTTGTCCTTTGTCAAGGCAGAAATAAAAAATAGAGTGTTCTATATGTGTGCACGATAGCCAATAGTTCAACCTTTTAACATAAGGTTCATCTGCTTCAAGTAGAACAGAAAAGATTGAGCTGCAGAGTTGTGCCCATATAGCAAGCACGAAGGAATATCTCTAAATGAAGCAAACATACCTATAAAAAAAACCAATCAAAAAATGAAGCAAACATGGATGACGGCTCAATAATTTCTTGAGAAGCATACTAAGATGCTTATCCATGCTACGACAAAGAGAAAAACAAGAATGAAGCCCATTATGACAAACACTATCCCCTGGCCTTACTCTATTTGCACCGAGCAATATCTGAATCCTAACCAAAAAAGAAACAGTATTCGTGGAATCTTACAGACAAGCTCTATGCTTGAATCCCAGACTAGGTGTGGACAATAGAAATGGTATTTGTGCAACTATTTCTTCTAAGACTACAAATTATATGTGAGAGATTTGATGCTCATATAAGTGAAATGATCCTATACCAAACCAACTAAAAGCCCTCAGAGTTGTTTATGCAATATCCTTACAAACTTGAAAGAATTCTGACCCCGTAAGTTTATATCTGCAATTCCTTACTTAATTCTTACAAGCTAATAACAAACAGAAAAGAAAGAAAGATACAAGTTCTTTGCCTTGCCCAGAATATCTTGGTTTGGTTATCCATTTGAATTACCAGATGCCATCAAATATGGAAGACAAAAATCAGTAGACATTAGCATATTGATTACGCCATCTTCTGTTTACAATTTTTTGCAAGCAATCAACCACCAACAAAGTGAAATGTCAACCAACAACTTTAATTTGTGTTCTCCATTATTACATAATTAGCACATAAAAGTTAGCCAACGTAGAGATTCTTCTCCCCCACAAAGCCATAGAAATTACTGCCAATAAACCAAACAATCACAAAAAGGGGCAGACGACCAAGATGGGTCCGAACCACAAAAGGCAACAAACCACCATCACATGTGCAATTATAGAACCTGGCACGGTGCAGAGAAAGCGCCATAAACGCACAATGGCGCACAATAAGTTACCATATCAAGCTAGACGATGAATTAACAGGCACCTGGAGAGGAGGATTAGGGGAGATCGAGATAGGGCACTGGGATTGCAAGCTGCAGATGAACGGAGCGGGTTCGCTGGGGCAGGGAGGGAGTGATCCCGACGACACGCGCCGGACTGACCACATCGTGGTGAGGCAGAGGAAGAGAAGCGACGCAGCCGTCGACGACGAATCCATAGGATAAGAACCCCAGAGCCAAAAGAAATAGTCGATCAACTCTTCCTCCCCGGGCTATGGCAACCTATAAATCGAAGGGGAGTCCCACGGCTGAATCAATCAAGAGCTGCAGTGGCAGGCGTCGGCCCAATCAACCTATCTCGTCTTCTCCCCCTTCAGGTGACGATCGACCGCAATCTTCCTACTAATCTTCCAAGCTGAACCGCTAATGGCTGCTGGAATCGAAGCGAGAATCGACCGACGGTGTATGGCTGATGAGGATGAGAAGATGGTACAGATCTGGGGCCGGTCGATGACAGGCGATGCGAGTCTCTCTCTAGCCGCCTCGTGTTTGTGGAGGAGAGGGACGGTTACAATTAGCGCTGGAAGAGTGATTGCGTAAGCCCGGTGCATGGACCGACTCGGCTACGATGTCTCGGCAGGGTGGGTATGCCGGGACCAGCAAGTGGAGTTAGCTGGTGCAACCAACCCATTTTGAAATGTCTGCACGTGAGGAGATATTCTTGGCTTAGTTGGGCAGGCCGTACCTGTACTATAACATTATTGTCATCCAACCCCAGAACTAAAATAATGCTTACAGTTTGGCCCAGCCGATTATAATCAAGCCCAGTCAGTCGACCTGCGTGGGCCGTATTAGTAAATGGGCCGCGCCCGGCCCCACCAACGCGGCATTGAGGAAACGTTAAATGCACCGGGCACAGTGCGCCTACACGTGCCCCACTCCCATTGCTTTTAACTGCGCCTCGCAGCTGAGAGACGGGAGATTGAAGATTAGGGCTTCGTTCGATCCTCGATACAGCTGCAGTGCGGAAATGGAGCTGTTGGCGGAGAAGAGGGACGCGGAGAACACCAATAGCGAAGACGATCAGCAGGATGCATTTGATTCCATCGATGGCGGTAGCAGAGAAGCCGAGGAACAGCGCGAGCGGCAAGCTCGCGAGCTGAAAGCCGGCCTTCATCCTCTCAAGGTCCCTCTCCCCTCAATCTTTATCGCCTAGCTCTCCTCCGTTCTCACTGATTCTGTGCCCACGAACTTCTCCGTGTTCTAGATGATTGTGTCGTACCTTTTCAGTCTATCCTGGCCTACAATTGATGCCTGAGAGAAATCTTTAGCGATCGAGATGAACCCATGATAGCTTGTTGAACCCCAATCAAGATCTTTGTTCACGTGGCTGATGAATTTTAGTCCTTGACTTAGCGTGTTATGGATTTAGATATTTTCGTGGCTGAGTGTTTCCCAAGTAATAATGTTACTGATTTGAGTTATTGTCCGATGAGCAAGAACTGTCTAGTGAAGACTTTTCATCTTTTTGTAAAACAAGCTGATGTCATGTTATTGCATGCTCGATCCAGCGGGTGTCATGATTATAGTTTTGTTGTTTAATAGTTTGATTATCTTCTCATATATGTGTCTATCTAGATTAACTGTGTGCTTGTTCTGGATTTCCGAGTATAACCCATCACGAGTCACAATGCTCTCTCAGATTCTAAGCTTCTATAACTCTCTCTAAAGATGAAGCGTTGTTCTGTGCATCTTCTTCTTCTACCTCTAAGTACTTATTATTCCATGGCTTGCAGTTGCAGCCTTCCTTGGCATGCGTGGCAGTTTATTAATTTTGCGATTTCAATCATTTATGAATCTTATTGAGCTGATGTTTCTGATTAACAGTACAAGTTTGTATTTTGGTATACTCGGCGGACTCCTGGGGTTAGGTCTCAAACATCCTATGAGGACAACATAAAGAAAATAGTGGATTTTAGTACGGTAAGGACATTTCTGTGTGTAAATCTATTGGCATTAGGTGCGGTTGAGCTATCATTGTCCCTTAGTTGGCATCAGGGCCCATGAATTTACATTTCTTCAGGTTGAAGGCTTTTGGATGTGCTACTGTCACTTGGCTCGTCCTTCCTCTTTGCCTAGTCCGACAGATTTGCATCTGTTTAAGGAGGGTATCCGTCCTCTATGGGAGGTGACATCCAGAATCATGAAGTTCGTTTGTATCAAAAAATTTTCATCGTTAGGACATAAGCTCCAGCAAAATTCTCTTTCAGGACTCAGCAAACTGCAGTGGAGGAAAGTGGATAATAAGGTTCAAGAAGGTTGTCTCCGGGCGCTTCTGGGAGGACCTGGTAAGGCAATAGATGGATAGGCACTCCCTGCCGTTTGAGCCTTGACACTTCTATGTTGCTAGCAGTGTGTATTTTCCTGTGAGCATATCATTTAACTACTTGGTTTGGCATTTTACGTGGAGATATATGTCCTGCTATTGATTTATTGAGGAACCATTCTTTTGGTTGGTGTCTTGGAAAAATCTTCATGTTCAGTTCTGCTTGTTTTTGCATGTTGGATATGGTTGTTGATGTGTTTCATAAGGCATGAAATCTTTTCAGCATATACCGCATTGTGTTTTTTCCAGTGGTTCAGTAAATGATGGACTTTGCCCCTCTTCTTTACAAATGTACCTCCAGGTACTCGCCTTGGTGGGTGATCAACTTGAATTTGGCGAGAACATATGCGGCGCAGTGTTGAGCATTCGTTTCAATGAGGATATAATCAGCATTTGGAATCGCAATGCTTCTGATCATCAGGTCCAAGCATGTTTGATCTTGTGGTTGGCAGATTTCCATTTAAGGACTTCCCTTTTTATACTGATTTTGTTATTTTTTTCTGAAGGCGGTAATGGCTTTAAGAGACTCTATCAAGCGGCACCTGAAGCTGCCCCAAAGCTATGTAATGGAGTACAAGCCTCACGATGCATCTCTACGTGACAACTCATCATATAGAAACGCATGGTTGAGAGGGTAGAGAGATGCTTTCTTGCAATCCTCTCTCTGTGCGGACAAGCAGCTAAAATGCAAGACTCCTTTCTCGGAGACTGCACTTTTGCGTTCAACTAGAAACAAGGGCAGCTTTATGCTTGGCAAAGCTTGCTTCTTGATCGACAGCATCCCTGCTTTCTAGGTTAGTGTTTTCCTGGGAACAAGCTTCTTATAGAGCATCAATCAAGATGTAGTGGGAAGTTGAAATTGCTTTCAGATTTACTGCTGCTATCATGCCTTCGGGATGCGTATGTATGATTTGCTTTATGCAGCCTTTGTGCATCGGTTAGTGGATTGACCATGTCGGATTTCGCTGTTTGCCATCCAATTCAGTGTCGGAGTTGCTAGTGTCAGATGATGGAAAGTACAAGGGCACGACAAAGAAATGTCGGTCGCTGTTTGCTCTCACAGACTCCGATATGCAGTCTATCCTTGGATTGAGCCTCATGGCTTTTACTGTAGTCTTCCCGAGTATGTGCCTGCCTGCTGGGAAAAATGACCACCTAAGCAGCTGAAGTTTGGCAATGGCAGCTGATGGCATTTCGGTGCAGGCACGAGCACATAAGATGGGAAAATCCCCTCACAAAACAAAAGGCGAGCCCTGGAGTTGCTTTTGACAAGCTTGATATACAGAGCCTTATCTATTTGCTTACATACCTATTTTAGGCTGAATCCTTTTAAGTAAGGGAAACTTTCAGTTAAAATTGGATCCCCTGAATCAATGAATGAGACTTCCGTGAGTGGTCAACCTTCTCATCCACCACGTGAGATGTTTTTCAGTGGCCCACAAGAGCTCTCTCTGGTTGAGCGATTGAGTTCTACTTCTTCAATAATTGCAGGGGAGACACGTGCTTAAGTTAGTCGAACCAAATGGTGCGATGTCCTACTCAGCGGGGACCAACTGGAACCGGTCCGGGAGTCTTACCGTGCAAAAGAAAAATAAGATGTCCGTACATTTTATTAGAGTCACACGTACTTGGATTGATTGCACGATAGGAGGGAACTGATCACCGGAACAGTATCTAAAATATGAACTTACCATCCTCTTGATTGATGCACTATATGTTCGAATTGCTCTATCCAGTGAAGATAGTGGTGGATATAGGATGGAGCACTGCGAACCGACATCGAGCGAGCGAAACCAAACCGCCACAAGACAGGCGTAGCTGGTGGCTAATGGCGGGCGCCCCACATTTTGATTCCCCAAACGAGCCCCGCTCCCACCTGTTCCTTAATTAAATGTTGATGATGTTTCACGCACGTGTATAATATGTGAGGTTATATCGGGGACCGTGTGCGCAATTAAAACTTTAGAAGAATCTTGTAGCAGATCACATAAGGGTCGTCGTACGAATAATTCCCATGCAATAAACTCGTTATCGTAGCCATTGGAGCAGGGAGGAGGAAGGGAGGGAGCGAGGGAGGGAGACGAAGGAGGAGGAGAAACATGAGGGAGGTGATCAGCGTCCACATTGGTCAGGCGGGCATTCAGGTCGGGGATTCTTGCTGGGAGCTCTACTGCCTGGAACATGGCCTTCAGGCCGACGGCATGCTGCCTTGGTACCGCCATTTCATTATGTGCTCGTGTCGTATAGATGATCTTCTTGAGGTGCATTGTGGTTGATCGTCTTGTTCTGGCCAAAGTCGTGTTGTCGGATTTCAACTCCTGGCGATTCTCCTGTTTCTTTGCTTACTCTTTCGTAACTTTCACTGCGTTTTCCGTTTCTGTTACTTTAAATCCTCGAACTGGCCACAGTTTACTGGTAGAAAGAATGATTTTTGCTCTAGTCAGCAACTTATCTAGCTCGTTTTGTCCGTGATCGATTAATCATTCGCTGTTTTCTTCAACTGTCGTGGCATTTTTGCTGTCTGAAGCTGAATTTTATGAGAATGGTCATTATATCTTACGTTGAACACACGTAAAGCTTGGAAGATGCTCAGCCGCTACAGGATTCGAGATACTTGATTATGCATCCTTAGTTTTCGGCAGGATTGATTTACATTGTCTTGTCACTTTGATCAGTTTACATCCACGCGTTTGTCAGTAAATGTAGAATTTCAGTCTCTGCTGTAGCCCCTTTGGGCTCTTTGGCCAAGAAGCACCATTGCTGCCCCTGTTATCTTCTTTGAACCTCTTTGCTACTTCTTCTAGGCTGAGGGGGGGCCTCAGGCTATATCAAGCCTAAATGGTGCAGATTTTACATTGTAAGGCCTGCTGCTCTTCCGACCTCTTTTCTAGATCTTAACAATCCCTCTCCCTCTGTATGAATATATAGTACTGATTTACCACTTGCGACAATCTTCCACATCTGTTACACTTCACTATTATTCTCTTTTACTGCCTTCAATAACTTGCATGGAATCAAGGTAATTTGTCTCAGAGAAATGCTTGGTGTTAACCTTTGATGGCATACTCTGTCCATTTGTCAATGACGTGGAACCTTTTTTGGCTTATAGAGCAGTCTCTGGCTTGCTGTTAGTATGGAGCAATTTGTAGTTTATTACACGTCTATCATGATCGGTTTCTAACGCCTGCTTTTTATCTTTTTACCAATGCTCAACCTTCCTCATGATGCCTTTACATCCAATTTTCCTTGCAGTGACACCTCAGCTGGAGTCGTCCATGATGCCTTCATTCCTTTCTTTAGTGAGACCAGTTTAGGGAAGCATGTCCCCAGAACACTATTTGTCGATCTTGAGCCCACTGTGATAGATGAAGTCCGGACAGAGCCATACAGACAGCTTTTTCACCCTGAGCAACTCATCTCGGGAAAGGAAGATGCTGCTAATAGCTTTGCTAGAGGACACTACACAGGTCGTATCAGATGACGACTGTTGTTATATACCACTGTCTTCGTATCATTCTTAATGTTGAATTGAGTCTTGTTCTTAGTCTTCTTTCCTGCTACAGTTGGAAGGGAAATCGTTGACATCTACCTCGACCGGCAGCAAAAATTAGCAGACAACTGTACCGGCTTGCAAGGATTTCTGGTTTTCAATGCCGTTGGTGGTGGGACTGGTTCTGGTTTAGGCTCATTGCTTTTGGAGCGCTTGTCTGTGGATTATGGAAAGAAGTCAAAACTTGGCTTCACCATCCATCCTTCTCCTCAGGTATGCCTCGAGTTCTAGAACTCCAAATGATATCATAGCCTGTAAATCTGGAAAGTCCTATAAAATCATTTTCCCCCCTCTACATTCATCGAGCATGAGGCCACTTACCAGCAAGTTTGTAAATGGAACAGGTCTCTACCGCAGTTGTAGAACCTTACAACAGTGTGCTCTCCACTCATTCTCCCCTTGAGCACATGGATGTGGCAGTTCTTCCGGAGAATGAGGCCATATATGATACCTGCAGTCGATCATTAGACATCAGAGGCCAACTTACACCACCCTGAACCGCCTAATATCACAGATCATATCTTCCCTGACAACTTCTCTGAGATTTGACGGTACCATCAACGTAGATATTGCAGAGTTTCAGACCAATCTCGTCCCATATCCTCGTATACACTTCATGCTATCCTCCTATGCCCCTGTGATCTCAGCTGCAAAGGCTTACCATGAGCAGCTGTCAGTTCCGAAACTACAGGCACTGTGTTTGAGCTCTCGAGCATGATTGCAGAGTGTTACCGGAGGCATGGGGAAGTACATGCCTTGTTGTTTGATGTTTCGCAGAGATGTGGTGCCGAAAGACGTGAATGCTGCTGTTGCAACAATGACGACAAAGCGCACAGTCCAATTCATTGACTGGTGAGGGTAATTAAGACCCATGCGCATATCACTCGTGTATATGGGCTCAGAGATTGACACTGATTGATAAGATTGCCAAATATGTTCACGTCTTCCCATTCTTTTTAGTGGATCAACGATTTTCATATGCTATGCCATGCCACTGTCTTAGGTGCCCGATTGGCTTCAAATGCAGCATCAACTACCAGCCTCCGTCAGTGGTCGCTGGAGGAGATCTCGCGATGGTGCAGCGTGCTCTGTGCACGATGAGCAACAACACAGCAGTGGTGGAAGTCTTCTCTAAAATCAACGCCAAGTTTGACCTCATGTACGCGAAGAAAGCTTTCCTCCACAGGTATGTGGGTGAAGGAATGGAGGAAGGAGAATTCTCAGAGGCCCACGAAGATCTTGCTGCCCTCGAGAAAGACTATGAGGAGGTCGGGGCCGATGCAGGTGGGGAGGAGGAGGAGGAAGAAGAAGAACAAGAAGAAGAAGAAGAGGATTACTGAGACGTGGTCCCATTACAAGATCCATATCTTGCTCCATCTCTCCCTCTACACGACTTCTCTCTGTGGTCGTTGTCGTCACTGTCATTGTGTTTATTTGCTGTTATCGTGATCTTTTATCATCCTGATGCCGTGGTTGGATTGACCGAAACGGAGGGAAACGGAAGGGAATGGAGGGAGGGGGACACTGTGCTACAAGTGAGTGAGTGTGTACATGGATCCTTTACTGAATGATTAGATCCTCCTCGTAGGGTCGGCTGCATAATAATTGGCAAGACACTGTTGTCCGGTGTAATTTGCTGCAGCATTTTCGATCCACTCCCGCGCTGAATATCAGTTCGTAGTCAGCTCATCCTTGACCTTGAACTTAGCAATTCTGGTATGTACTGTTGACCTCAGGCTACAAGAGGAATGGAAGCACAAGACCGTGATGGTTTTACACAGGCAGGCTATAACCGATCCATCCCGAGGTCTCTCGATCGTCGAATGGCTCCTCTGTGAGCATAAGCACAGATGCTCGTGGAAGATAAATGTGGGGCATCAGCAGTTACAATCACTCAGAGGCCCGTCTTTGCATCCACCGCCGCTTGGATGGCACATTTGGCAGGGAGAGTTGTCATCCCGTGCCGGACTGTTCCTGGAATGAATTCCTCTATTCCTACGCTTGGGATATCGATTCCATGCGATGATTGGAGAAAAGGCTATTTTCCATCTGTGTAGATAAGAATGTTTCTCAGTTCAATTAAGGGTTGGTTATACGTACGCAGTAGAAGAATCGGATTGATAATCTTGTGCACTTCTTCTCATGGTGTATGAGTTAACCCACAGCTTAGGAATCTTTGTCCTTCCACGGCCAAGAACAAAAGGTAAGATCTGTATGTACCACGTGGATGTACAGTGCAGTTTGTCCTGGAATTCCCTTTTTTGTCCTCTTCTTCTGATGTACATTTTTATGCTTAAGGCATTAAAAAAATGTTAATTTCTGGCTCTAAAATGGATAGTAAATTTACATATATACCCATTCATTTTCACCTTTCCCTTTTCTACCCCACTCCGTTCCCCCTTGCCGTATATTATTAGGGGTGATGATTCTCGTCGGCCCAGTCTAATTGGACCATGTCGGCACAGTCCAATAACATCATTGGACCGGGCTGGCACCATCCAATGAGTGACTGGCCCGATAGCACCTAGCCGACGCATGGTTCAAGTTCACCTTTTAGTGGACTGATCAAGTCAAGTTGAATTAGCCATGACTTAATATTTTCTAGTTAGCAGTGGTTTTATACAAATGTATATATATATATATAAAAGAATGAAACTATAAGAAGCAATCGCACCTATTGAGCACATTATTGAGTTTAATTAAGAAAGAAATCCCTTTCTTGAGATGATGATTTGGAAGGTGAGGTGGTTGAGGAGATCCACAATGTGCATTATTGCTCCAAGATCACTTTTGTCCATACACTAAGGTTTTTTCCCCCAATTAATCAATTCATACCGAGAGTCGAATCCATTATTACATCTTAGTCTTTTATATGTCAATTGCATCAAATTCCACTTACCCATTAATTTTAACCTAGTTAGATCGGAGCCATCCGGTTTAATGACAGAAATCCCATGTCAACCTTCTCATATGCATCGCATGTGATGTGAGTTCATGTGTCAAATCATTCAGCACCTTGACCAACGGTTCATAATCGGTAATACCCACCCATTAAGGAGCAAAATCCAGTGGATCTCGAAACTGGTCGAACTATATTTTCTAAAATAATATAAACCGGATGGATTTAGGGTGTGTGTAAGAGGAGGAAATGCTCCTAACTCGAAATAATCCATCAAATGTTATATAAATCTTACTTATCTTCATCAATTTTTTTTAATTTAAATACCATATTTTATATCTTAAATTCTTTCGTAATATTCTTTTATTGAGTTTCATCCCTTGGATCGGTTTTTTTTGGCGTGGATCTGTGAGCGGATATAAGCCTCGTGAAATTATGCCTTTCAGTGCAGATATTCTGGGCCAATCGGCATGTGGTTGTGAGATCTAAGTTCTACCCTTTTTCCAATAATTGCAAGATGACGCGGTTAGATCTATTGAGTCCGTCGGTGCAATGTCCTACCTAACGGAAACCGGTCGGGGGCATAGTGACTGTTCACCCCCACAAACTCGATCACGTGAAGGAAAAAACCAAATCCCTACACCTCCCGATTCCCAATCTCGATCACAGGAATACGAAGAGACCACCCACCAAGAAACGAACTCGCCGTCCGAACGCCAGATCGGAACGGCGTTCAGATAGTAAAGCCCAGCATCTCGTTAAGCACTACCCGATCCAAATCCCCGATTATCGAGGCGGTTCCAATCCGCATCTGAACCGACAACTATGTAAGACGAGCATTGACGTACCAAGAATATAATAAATTCAACGGTTGATCGTCTGATGCCCGAAAAGGGAGAAAAAAAAAATTGTTAGGGCTTCAACCGTGAATCCACCTAGCGAGTCCCATCTCTGTATCATGTTATTTTGTCGCATCAAAAAACTGGGATGATTAATTATGGCACGATGTAGCGGTGCAACCGACAGCGGGCGACCGCGACAAGTGCAGAGACAGCTGGCTGGCAATTGGGCTGGGCCCCACCTGCTGGACCCCATCCTCCTCGCTTCCTTGGTCACCGTGCCAATCAATGTACCCATTTATTAGCCAAAACTAACCCAGCCCTCCCCCCCACAAAAAAAGAAAAGAAAAAGAAAAATAAGATCTGAATGGTAAAAACCGGCCCGGCCAAGGTGAGGACCGAAAAAGATCACCAAAGTTATTCAGCCGGGTCGGAATAAAAAGTACGGAAAATATTTATGATAAAAATTAAAAATAATTATATATATTTAAAATTAATTATTTATATTATATAAAAATTTATTTTAAAAAATNCATCCTCCTCGCTTCCTTGGTCACCGTGCCAATCAATGTACCCATTTATTAGCCAAAACTAACCCAGCCCTCCCCCCCACAAAAAAAGAAAAGAAAAAGAAAAATAAGATCTGAATGGTAAAAACCGGCCCGGCCAAGGTGAGGACCGAAAAAGATCACCAAAGTTATTCAGCCGGGTCGGAATAAAAAGTACGGAAAATATTTATGATAAAAATTAAAAATAATTATATATATTTAAAATTAATTATTTATATTATATAAAAATTTATTTTAAAAAATATTAAATTACTTAAATTTATTTTTTATTTGATTCTAGCGGACCGAATAGTGGGAAGCACAAAATATTAGTACATGATCATATCGGCACGATCGGAATTGACAGAGGTCTATCTGGCGCAGTTAATTGCGGTAATTAGGATACACATGAATACTATGCATATTGGGTAGATGGGCTGGCAAGTGGACATAGGTAGAGATATTCAGTGAGTGAGACGTAATGAGTTCAGCTGTGCCAAAACCAATTAGATATTGACACATGTACGTCGTATTTTAAAAATAATAAAATATCTCACTCTCACGGTCTCACTGGCGCCGAATAATGCAAGAAAAATAAAATAAAGGCGAAAATTTAAAGATAAAAAATAATAAATAAATTCTCTCAGCAAACTCATGATCATCATCAACTGTTTCTGTGCCAGCGCGCGCCTGCCTCCACTGATATCAGGGCGAGAGGCAGTAAGGACTCCTCAGACTCTCTCCGATCTGTTTACACAGGCAGGCGCCCGCAGTTTCCGGAGGCTAACAAGAAGAGAAGATGAGGGAGGTGATAAGCATCCACATCGGCCAGGCGGGGATTCAGGTCGGGAATTCTTGCTGGGAGCTCTACTGCCTCGAGCATGGCATTCAGCCCGACGGCATGATGCCTAGGTACCCACCATTTTGCTCGTAACTTTGTCCACCGGCACTGTCGGCACTAGATTTGCCTCGCCCACTCGCACGATGGCGCTATATTCTTGTGTGTCGGGTGCTGATTTCCCCGAGCACTTTGGCGATCCCGTCTGAATTTGCGATCCTCTTGAGGTGGATGCCATTGATCCCGTCATACAGTTCAAGAAGATAGTTACATCTTAAAATGACGATCCCGGAAAAGTGATATTACGTTGTTATATCTTATACTAAACACTAAACAAATTTTCAAAGTTGCTGGACGGCCTTAGGATTTGAGACATGTAGTTTTGAACTCTTAGTCTTCTGCAGGATTGATATGCCTTGACTTCCCATTCTACTGGGAGTTGACATTCGCATCTGTTTGTCAGCTAATGAGGAATTTCAATCTCTGCGGAGGGGGTGGGTTGTGGAGGGTACTTTATCTCTTCATTGCCTTTGTTTGGATAAGATTGATAATGGTGAAGAGGAATGAGATATATAGTAAAAGATCTTGAAATTTCATCATATTTTCTTATATTCTTTTAATGGTAGAGATTCAAGTCCTTCTATAGCCATCCGAATTAGTAAAATGACATTTTTAGGGTAGTGGATGGATAAGATGGCCTCTATTTATCCACCAGCTTACTTTGCCAAACATGTTTTTTTTTGGGTCTAAACTATATGTCAATCCAGAAGTCCAATGAGCAGCTAATCCAGATTCGAGTTGATCCGCCTGTTAAAAACTCTCTCCCAAGGTCAAGGAGAAGAGCCACCTAATCACGTCAACCAATTTACATTGGTTCAACACGGCTTGACTCCTTCCTCCATAACGCTCGATAAGAATCAGCTCTGAAGAAGCTGCAAGATCAGCCCTTATGGTTGAATGGCACTGAAATAGCCCCTTTGAGTTGTTCCAAGCCTAATTTTGACTCTTGTTATCTTCTTTGGACTTCATTGCTAGTTCTTCTAGGCTCAGGCTATATCAAGTCCAGAAACGTAGATTTTACTATTTGTCCAAGTTATTGTAAGTCCTGGTCACAGACCCGCAACTGCTGTTTTGTCTGAATTTGTTGTACTGATTGTCCATTTGAGATAGTCTTTCACTTCTGTCACACTTGATGTTTCCTCCCTCGATACCTGGTGGGGAGTCAAGGCAATTTGGCTCAAAGAAATGCTTGGTTTTAGTCCTTAGCAGCGTCCTCTGTTCATTTATTAAAGATACAGGGCTTCTTTTGATTTATAAAGCAGTGTTTTGGTTCTCTAATTAAAGTGTGGCTCACTCAGGTAATTAGTAGGTGCAAGTTGTGCTTCGTTTGATGGTTCACATGAGGATATGTGTTTGCATCTTGATTGAACTTATGAACTCCCGTTTTGTTTCCCAGTTGAACTTTCTGTCTTACGTGATGCTTACATAACAAATTTTCCTTGCAGTGACACCTCCGTGGGAGTCGCCCATGATGCCTTCAATACTTTCTTTAGTGAGACCAGTTCAGGGAAGCATGTTCCCAGAGCTGTATTTGTTGATCTTGAGCCCACTGTGATTGATGAAGTCCGGACAGGGACATACAGACAGCTTTTCCATCCGGAGCAGCTTATTTCGGGAAAGGAAGATGCTGCTAATAACTTTGCCAGAGGACACTACACAGGTTGCATCTACTAACAACTGTTGCTACACTGTCCCCGTCTTCTATTATATTGAATATCGATTTGGTCTTAATCTTAGTCGTTTTCCTGCTTCAGTTGGAAAGGAAATCGTTGATCTCTGCCTCGACCGACTGCGGAAATTGGCTGATAACTGTACTGGCTTGCAAGGGTTTCTGGTTTTCAATGCTGTTGGTGGTGGGACAGGTTCTGGTTTAGGCTCCTTGCTTTTGGAGCGCCTGTCTGTAGATTATGGAAAGAAGTCAAAACTTGGGTTCACCATCTATCCTTCTCCTCAGGTATCCCTTGAGTTCTAGTAATCCCAAGCATATCATAGCATGTAATTATGGGGAATCCTATAAAATCTTTTCCCCTTGCCCATTGAGAGGCCACTTACGAGTAAGTTTGTGAATGACACAGGTTTCTACTGCAGTTGTGGAGCCTTACAACAGTGTGCTTTCCACTCATTCTCTCCTTGAGCACACAGATGTGGCAGTTCTTCTGGATAATGAGGCCATATATGATATCTGCAGGCGATCATTAGACATCGAGAGGCCAACCTACACCAACCTGAACCGCCTAATATCTCAGATCATCTCTTCCCTGACCACTTCTCTGAGATTTGATGGCGCCATTAATGTAGATGTGACAGAGTTCCAGACCAATCTTGTCCCCTATCCTCGTATCCATTTCATGCTCTCCTCTTACGCCCCCGTGATCTCAGCTGCAAAGGCTTACCATGAGCAGCTATCGGTTCCTGAAATTACCAGTGCTGTATTTGAGCCTTCGAGCATGATGGCAAAGTGTGACCCGAGGCATGGGAAGTACATGGCTTGTTGCTTGATGTACCGTGGAGATGTTGTGCCGAAAGATGTGAATGCTGCTGTCGCAACCATTAAGACAAAGCGCACCATCCAATTTGTTGACTGGTGAGTTTAATTAAGATCCACACATTCAGAGTCTATCTACTTATTAAAATGGCCACCCTTGTGGTTACATCCATTTTACATAAAAATTATGAAACTGGGCTTTTGTCTTCTGAACCAGATTTTACGTTTAGTGGTATGGGGCATGGTGGAAAACTTTCCAGGATGTTAGGTTGTTCCTTTATCTATATTGAATAAATCGTGAATTTTTTAAACTTTATTCCCAATCTATACAGACATTTTATTATTCATGTTGTGTTAGAATTCCTTTTCTTTTTTCTTTTTTTGTTATTGTGCTTCATTTCACTCTGTACATATTACTCGATATTTATTCATGCTGAGACATTGAGACTGGTTGATAAGATGGCCATATATGTTTACATGTTCTTGTTCTGTTTATTATTTCAATGATCTGTATATTGTATTCATCGTCTTAGGTGCCCGACTGGCTTTAAATGTGGCATCAACTACCAGCCTCCAACAGTGGTCCCTGGAGGGGATCTTGCAAGGGTGCAGCGTGCTGTATGCATGATAAGCAACAACACAGCAGTGGTGACAGTCTTCTCTAAAATTAATATTAAGTTTGATCTCATGTACGCCAAGCGAGCTTTTGTTCACTGGTATGTGGGAGAGGGAATGGAGGAAGGAGAATTCTCGGAGGCTCGTGAAGATCTTGCTGCCCTTGAGAAAGATTATGAGGAAGTTGGGGCTGATGATGGAGGTGAGCCGGAAGATGAAGAAGGGGACTACTGAGACAGAGTCTGACTATGAGATGCGTATATTGCGGTGTCTCTCCCTCCATGTGGCTTTGTTGTTGCAATGACTTTGCTTTTCTCATGATGTTTTGTTTTCCTATTGCGTGTTTGATTGAGGGAAAAGAAATCGAATGGAGGGGTACTCTTGTAATAGCGATGTGTGTTTGTGGATTTTTGCTGAATGATGAGAGTGTAATAATGGATAAGATGATGTTATTTGGTGTAAGTTGCAGCATTTCGATTCACTGCCATGCTAAGTATCGGTTGGTGGTTGATTCCTCATTGACCTTGCTCATACAATTTTGCATTCCAGTATTCTACCTCAAGTCACGTGATGAAGGGGAAGCACAAAAAACTGGGATTGTTTAATGCGGGCAGTACCATTCCATTCTGTCTCTCCATCTTCTTTGAATACAGGTAAGACCATCCATCTTTTATTTTATGGAACATGTCTGTTGTTTATGATTCATGGTCTGATTTTGATAGTAAGGTCAAATCTAAGGCAAGCATTTTACTTATCGAACTCTAGCTCTGGTTTGTCGATGTCTCCCTGTTCGCAGCTTCCGTGGGTGCTTTCATAATCATTCATCTTCGTTGGGTGGCTATATGTTGATAGATCATTTGTGTTCGATGGTAGTGGAATGGTCCCTCTCTGGGCATACACCGAAGCATTTCAGAATCCATGTGTTTCCGGAATGAATTCCTACTCCTTTGCTCCAATTCCACATGTTTGGAGAATGGCTGTCCTCTCCATGGACCAGAGGATTCATGACCTACGTGGGATTCATTGAGGTGACTCCTCCATCTCTGCACCGAAATAAGATATGAACTCGGGACGCCGTAAATGGAGATAATTCATAATCTGAATCTTAGCCACCAGTGAGCTGATCCGGTTTGGGCATAAAACAGTTACAGCCGATGGGGGCTCTACCAGGTGGTGAGTTCCAAGAAAGACAGCAGAGGAAATGGCTAACAAGACCTGTACGATGAACGCAGCTAAAAAATCTTCTGCGATTGGCTCCAAGAGGGATGAAGTAACCGACAGCAGAGAGGAGGGAGGTCCCACAGAGCCTATCCCGTGTCATCGACCAGCGTTCCCATCAGCTCCTCCAAGCCACTCACCACTTCCATCATCAACGACCAGATCAGCCCCTCTCGACTCCCATCCTTTCGAGCTCAGAGGACTATCCCTCATCGCCTGCGGTCTTGGTCCGTTTCCCCGTATTGATTGATAAGGTTGTGATTTTTGTTCCCCAATTGGATCAGTAATTGTCCATTGGAGTTCGTACTTCCAAGCGTCCTATACGATGCGCGGATGGATGTTAATCCTGAATAGACTAAAACTGCTCCCGTTGACGCATCCAGCGACCCACACTATCTGGAAAAAAGCTAGTCCCGAAAATTTCCACGCCACGACTTTCCGCCATCAACATTTCCAGCTTCACCACTATTCTTATCTACGAACGTGCGGATACGAGTCAAAGTTGGAAGCTGCGGTAGCCTAATGCTGACCACCACTGCCCCAGATGAGATTGTCTGCTGGGTCTCCAATATCGACCACGACAACCTCTCTCCCCGCCGCCCCATCTCCGCCCCTCCTTTCCTCCCCAAACCTTAGTGCACCGGCAATGACCTGTTCACTTCTCTTGCGTGGTTAGCTTAACAAGCGAGTCCTCAGCGTTCACGGGGAAGTCAGATATTCATGGCCATGCACAATTCCAGGGAAGGGAAAAAGAAAAGTCAAAATTATGACCGCCGGAGCAGCCAGGACAAACTGGGAGGGCACAGTTGAATAATTATCACCTCTGTCTCCATCCTTTCTCCTCCCTACGTCGGTCCCCAGCTTCAATCCACGGGCTTGGAATTTGTTCTACCCCGACAGAGGACCCGTGCTCAGCCTACTTGGATTATTCAGAAAAAAAAAAGTGTCATTTAAAATCATGATCAAGTTCAAGATGTATTTTGTCAGTTGGGAGTGTCGGACATTTAACCCAGCTGATCCCTCCTCGGTCGGTCCAAATATGTTCCTTCATTCATGGGAGCGATTCTTCTATTCTTTTTTTTCTTTTCATCAGAATTTGAATCCAAAATCTCTCATCTTTCTGATACTGGTGATTACTTGTGTTGTGTATACAAAGGCAATCCCAGGAGAAAATTGATACAAGCGACAACGTATCCCGATTAACCCAAGTTGACACCCAATAAGCCTTTTCAAGCATTGGAATTCTCTCGGCAACAATGTTTTTCATCCGTACGATCCAGAATAAAATTATATTTAAGGAGAAAAAAAAATGAGGAATCACCTCAACATATTCTCTTAGTTTTGTGCCCCGTTATACATCAGGCGAGTGGGCTGTAGACGATGCATAATTTCACACTGCTTGCCGTTAGATTTCATTGCATGCTTAGCGGGAACTCTGATGCGCTAATTGTGAGACAGTTGATCCCCTTCGCCCACGGGATAGAATTCTTGGTTCATAGACAGTTATTGAGAGCGGGTGTACAGTGGCACACACCGGGCACGTTTAAGTCACGTTGCCACACAATAGTGTGTGTGAAGGTTTTCCACAAATTGTCCCACGTCGAATATGGGTTCGGTCTCTTATACACCGGTTGAAAAAATAATTGTAACATAAATTGCAGTGCACTGGGTGGGGGGTGGTGTATACATACAAATGCTGTTGGATTCACCACGACAACTTATGTTTCCTCGGCCTCACTGGCCGCAGTTCCGACCAAATTAGAGAGCTTCTGTACTTGGGATCTGTTGCCATGTAAAATTCCATAACGTAATCGAGATCATAAACTCAAGCGTGTCGTGGCATCAGAGCAATTCATGGTTTAGTTTATACAGTGATTTTTCTCCTTAACAGAACGTGTGCATCAATATATATATATATATGTGCGTATACACAACCACAGGTTATAGTAGTGGAATATAATTAAGGTTCTCATTATGGTGGATTTTTCTTTTCCCTGGAATCTGTTCCATTATGTTTAGTCCTCATACAGCAAGATTTTGAGTCTGATGGAACGCATCAACCTGGCTCGGACAGCTTGTCTGTACACTCACAGAGAGAGAGAGAGAGAGAGAGAGAGAGAGCTGAAAGATCTGTCGATGGGGAAACCCTAAGGATGGAAACCCACCCAACAAGTAGGAAGAGATGAGACAAAAGCAAAACTAAACTTCAAATTTTAGATCCATGATGCACTTGGAATATGACTCAGTGCATCATTAACACGGTGAAATGATCAATCGACTACGTACATATGTACTACGATAGGTCAACAGGTAGTTTTCACTGCAGAGCTCGAGAGATCAACTGCAACTAGCCCTATTTTCCCAGTAAAGCATAATGTATCGTCGGTGAATTCAACAGCAAATTAAGTAATGTAAACATGTCCCGGGACGAATATTTTCTGTTCGGCAAGAAATCTGGACAATTCCAGGGTGCGTAGCCTGTCTGCGCAATACATATACTCATATATACATACAATTCCAGAGTAAATCTTTTGAAGCTCTTTGCTCTGATGATGGTATATATATGGACAGTTAGCGAGGGGGCAATAAGAAAATATCAGAGCCTGCGCCCGCACCATATCCTCTCAATGTCTGGTCCAAAATGAAACCAAAAAGTATATATCTGAATTTCTTGTGCCCATCGATAAGAAATGTTATCCAATTTATTAAGAGACAGCCGCCCATGCAAGTAGACGGACAAAGAAAGTACCATTCCCCCAAAATCAATAAAGTGGGCAGTCATTTACACGTGTTGGAATCCCACTGGGCACACGGGATGTTCTTTCATGCTATGGACCCCTGTATATTATTGCATTTTCCCCTCATCTTCATCCCCTCCTCGATCAAACCCTAATTTTCCTCAGAGAAGAACGAAGAAGAAGAGGAAGAGGAAGAAATCACCGTTCTCCTCCATATATCCGAAACCCCAAGACAGAATAATAGATAGGAAGACGCAGAAATTGGGAGAGTTGCGAATAAGGGACAGCATATAGAGGGAGAGAAGCTATGAGGTTTCCGTCATCTTCTTCAGCATCAGTGAACAAGACCCCGTGCTGCAGCAAAGTGGGGATAAAGAGAGGGCCATGGACGCCCGAGGAAGACGAGCTTCTGTCGAATTACGTGAAGAAAGAAGGGGAGGGGAGGTGGCGGACTCTCCCCAAACGGGCGGGCCTCCAGCGCTGTGGGAAGAGCTGCCGCCTCCGGTGGATGAACTATCTACGCCCCTCCGTCAAGAGAGGCCACATAGCCCCTGATGAGGAAGATCTCATTCTCCGCCTTCACCGACTGCTCGGCAACAGGTACAGATCATACTACGAGTCCCACTGTAGAACTAGGTTTTACGTGAAACTTCAATTGTCCCAGATATCCAGATATTACATTGGGAAGTGTATTGGTATCGCATCAACTTGTAACCGAAAACAAAAGCTACGTTTAATTAATGTTTTATTGGCATGTTCAATAATTTATTACACGTCCTAATTGTGAATCAAATGCGAGATATATTTTGTATAGATAAATTGATATTAGTTGCTAATTTGTCCATAAAGAATTATGGATCGACCGCTTTCCTTGATTAACCATGCCTAGGCAAGTTTAGTTAAGCAAAAGAAGTTATTGAAATGCATCATAGTACCTCAATTAACTTCCATGGTGCACGTGTTTCTGAGAGCTGGAAACCTCGTCTCCTAAACTTCTTTTGGTTGTGCTATTTTGCATATGTTGTTGATTAAGGTGGTCATTGATCGCCGGAAGGATCCCGGGACGCACGGACAATGAGATCAAGAACTACTGGAATACCCATCTGAGCAAAAAGCTCATCAGCCAGGGAATAGATCCGAGGACTCACAAGCCACTGAGCCCTAGTCCCAGTTCCCCAATCGGTGCAGTCAACAATAACTTTGTGCCAACATCAACCCGGCCTCCACCACCACCACCTCATCCGAATGTCTTGACCCTAGACAAAGCCAGTGGCAATCAGCATCAACCAATCTCTATTGCTCAAGATGTCAGAAGAGCTGTTGATGAAGGAGATCAACCACAAAATCTTCCCGTTGCGGCTGGAAACAGCAACTGGCAGAGCTCCAACGCTACAATGATGGATCAGCACAATGCTAGTCATGGCAACAACATGGGGCAAAGTTATGTCATTGATAATTTCAACAGCGAGGATATATTATCTTCATTTTTGGACACTCTTATGAGCGACAACTATCCAAGTCCATATCCTCGGCCGGGAGCTGCCATCCCTCCACCACTGGTCTCCACGATTTCCCCGACCGTCAATTTCAACGGTCAAGGATATGGCATATGGGATGCTGAACTAGTCAAATCCGCATTGGAGACTCTAGGTGATCAACCCGATCATGGTTACAACATACGCCACGTACACTGATACCTCTACATCTGCAATTAATTTGCACTTGTACAGTAAGTATAGACAAAACTTGCCTAGTCTTTCAGCCTTGTTTTCGCTAAGCTTGCAGTATTTCAATCTTCCTGTTTATTAATTACCCTGTAACGTCGTGACAAGTGTGTGTTAAAAGTAATTAAATCTCGTACCTACCGACTTAACAGTGTAATATTTACCTTGTGATGATGCAAGAAAACTCAAAACTGCATTGTGTTTTCCGTACAACTTAATCCCCGTGGTAATGCAACAGCAAATTTTGCTTCAGCAACCATATGAATTGCATACTATATATATCCAGGCCAGCTGGCTGTAACGTACGTGTTTATAATATATCAATTTTCAGTCCCTCCTGCGTAAATAATTACATAATGTAACGTCAGTACCTGTCTATAGTTCTCCTATATATATATATATATATCTGCAGAGTAATTAGTTATTCTTGAAAATCTTCGTGGTAATCATCTTGCAGAAGTCATATATATATATATGTATATATCCAATATACATAGAGTAACATTTCGTGAAACAACACCAATCCAGAGTTTTGAGCCCATATAAGCTATATATTTATATATATATACACAGAATTTTTCCGATCATACAACTCCAATCTAGAGTTTTGAGCCCATATCAGTTACATATTTATATATATATATACACAGAATTTTTCTGATCATATGATTTAATGCTGAAGGGTTTACACATTGCCACTCAAGTTCGCAAGTTTCTCCACCCTTACAGAAAGAAAAGCTCACCTCCCTCTCTCTCTCTCTCTATATGTGTATATATATACGTCCAAATATATATATATACATTCACTTCTATAGTTTGAGTTTGTTCATATGGGATGTGTACACGTGCATATATCGCTTGAGATGGATATTTCCTATGCCACGTCAGACAGTCTTTTTTATACATGAACATTTATTGCTTTTGTTCGTCTCTCTCTCTCTCGCTCTCTCTCTCTCTCTAAATGGTCCACCTCTGAAACAGAAGAGAATTGCACCTTGACATAAGGGGACAGTGCATGTCGTTCCTGTGCATGCATGCACAGCCTCTTAAGCACATCGAACAGCGCCAAGAGTGGCGTGTCGGTGTATATATATCTATATACACATGTTCGTGTATTAGTTATCCATTGGCGCCTATATAAAGAAGGATAAATCCTAACCATTCAGTGTAAGATCAAAGGAAATGCGTAAAGGCCCTTAAGGGTTTCAGATAAGAGAACAAAGTCGGTGAAATCAGCAGAATATTTTATAGATTTTTTACCCCCGAAATCAAAGACGTGTGTGGAGTGTGGGAAAGTGGGCACCGTGGCACTTTTATCCATACATACATGCATATATATGGACAAATAAATAGGAATGATATATAGTCATATTCGTACGAATTAAAACAGACCCGACATTTAGAGAGATTTGGCCATACTTCACTCACTGCATTTTGGTTTGAATATGATCTTCAAGTCAATATTTTACACTTAATGGTTTCCCTAAGGTACAACAGTTGGTGACGCCGCACGTGTAAGTGAGACACATGATAAAATTGGATTAAGTACAGTGTATTAAGTGTGTTAAGATATACAATTTCATAATGAAGAAAACGTTGTGTGTTCATAAGAAAATTAAATGCTACCACCTATCAACTTAAGTTTTTACGTTGAAATAAGTCTAATCTCTTATGAGTTCACAGTGAATTTAACATAGTATCAGAGGTAGTGGACTCGCACCTTGCCCGACTCAAGTTCAGAAGCTTGGCTCAACCCGAGTTCAGAAGATCGGCTCGTGGCCAGTTAATATAAGCCTGAGTACAGAAGAAAATTGCTTAACTTGTGGCTATTTGTCCCCCTAGTCTAAGACCAGAAGAAAAATACCTGCGTAGACAGTTGTTGAGGGCAAGTGTTTAATGGCACATGGTAAAGTAAACTATGTTACCACGTAAGAGCAAGTGTTGAGATATGCGATCTCACATCGATTAAATGAAAAAATGTTGTGCACTTATAAGAATGTTTGATACTATTACCTATCCGATTAACCTTTTAAGTGGAAATAAGCTCAATCTCTTATGGATTCACAATAAATTTAACACAGTAATATTATACTAAGTATTTATTTTCTCTCATTACTCTATTTCTTTGAATATAAATATCTCTTTTATAACCGAAAAAAATATACATAATTTTTTTATGTCCCCTATGTCTCTCCCGTATCACTAGACGCGTAAACATTCTTTATAACCGGAAATACAAAAATCACGTAATTAGACCCCATACATGCTGATATATATATATATATATATATGTATACATACATGTTGTGTGTGTGTGTGTGTGTGTGTGTTCGTGCGCGCTCTACGGTGGAATGTTGAAATTGGAAGAGGTCGTGATGAGAAGACGGTCTCATACCAAGGGATCGAGAACCTGGTTTATTGCCAATTTGCCACACGGATCTACTCATAATAATGTGTAATTTATTCCAACGTGCCTAGTGTTTATGATTACTCTGATTAATCATCGCCGCATCCAAAATCAGAGCGCTTTACTGGCGTCTTTTATATTAAAATTTATTTTATAAGTGCTTATGATTAATCGGTCCGACCTAAATTAAATTTGACTATTGAGTTATTAGGAAGAAGTAATTTCCCCACTTTTATTCTATATATAATACATATCTACTACACAGCATTTATCGATCACTTTGATCAGATATGTAATAGATGTGGTTAGTAGGTCTTATACATTCATATGTTTATTATGTTGTGCACTTGCAGATGATCTTCAGTTGAGGATATATATTGCAGTCGTTCGGATCGAGAAGCCAGCGGGACATTCGAACTGTGCAAAAAGAGAGAGGGCACTCACAAGTATCAAGCTGTACTTAGTTGAATGCCGACAAGGATAGTCCGACCACATCTATTCGGACCACCCGACTATGCTCGGTCAGCTGGCCATACCCAGCCTGACCACCACCAAGTCGATCAGCCCGACCACTATATGGGCTTTAGACCTCCCTTAGTTGGTCACCTCCAATTTCATATGAACCATATTGGCTGGCATATTCTCTAGATTACTGTAAATATTCGATTATGTGTGGGAGTAGATAAGTTCATCAATATTTCTAAAAATCCGCACTCATGATCTCTTAGTTCCCTTCTCCGACTTAAGATTCAGAGGACCATTACGAGTATACCCTACTTGGTTCGGCTTTTTTGCAGGTCCTACAGTTATACTGAGGTCCATCAAGAGAACGGGCTCTCCACGGAGAACCGGCTCACCTCGCCACCAGGCCAGTCCACTCCCGTGTCCGCATCAAATGATATAGCCGTGACATGATATGGACTCAAGTGACGCCATAATGTCGATCTTATAAGTAATGTTGATGAAAGGGTTAAAAGAAAACAAGGACTTCAACACCCAGGAACTAGGCAGCGCCATCGGGCCCGTGTTTGACCATGGCTGCAAACAGAGCTTTCGGGCGATGCTGGTGGCGACCCATGGCCACTTGGGCAGTGGCAATTGATCCACTCACCTTGATCATCTGAGAGTGCACTGGACCTACCAACCCTGCTTAATGTCTAGCCATAAAGAATGGCGTAGGAGACCCAATTTGAACTAATTATTGTGTAATATGTACGTGCGCATCCACAAAACACTACAAGCTCCCCCACTAAGAAAAAGGGTACAAGTTCAATGGATTGTCTAGACATGGTTATATATATATATATATATGTATATGCATATGTGTGTACCGTGTAACATCTAATATTTAGCAACCTTATAAAACCTAATTAATTTGGATTTAAATTAAGTGAAACTCATTAAAAATGGAACTCTCACAATTATATATTATCTCCACTAATCAAGACTTAAATAAGAAATATTATTAGAAAAAGAAGATACACAAATCACTTTACCTTATAGATAATGGCTCTGAATGGGTAGAGTCTATTTGCACCTCAAACCAATCACAAAGTTACACGTCACATAGAAATTGAGTTCCGCAAAGTTTTATCATCATCGACTTGAAATCAAGAGGTTCAGCGTTCGATTACCGTCGTTAGGACTCACCTATCCATCTATTTTCATCTCCCACCCATAATAATCTTCTAGTGCAAAGGTCTCTTCTGTAACGGAAGAAAATTACACGGTGACATGTGATTGTTCCATAGCCAAGGAGTAGTCCGTGTGGCGCACATTATGCACAATATAAAATTTGTTGGTTTGCAGCAGTCACCGCATTAGAATATTCAGGTCTCTCAGCCGTAGCTGAAAGTCCAATTCAGCGAGCACGGTTGATCATTGGTCAGAATGAGTTGGTGGGGGGTTATCCGTGGGCAATGATCAATCAACGGTCAGAAACGGCGGGGACAAAATCCAACGGCCTAGACTGGCCCAGGAGAGCCTTCTACCGATTCGGGAATTCGACCATTTTTTATCGGCCGACAGACCATTCATTATTCGTTGGGCTCAGAAACTTTTTGGGCCTCTTAAATATAGCTCCAAGAATTATTTCTACACTAAAAAGGAACATTATGGTTAGAATAGAATAAAGATGTCCAAATATTAAGAATTGAATAAGTATTTTAAAATTTTTAATACCCATAAAAAGGGGTAAATTTGTTTATTAATTTTTTTTAAATAAAATATGATGGCAATGAGAATTAAATATATAATCTCATATACTTTTAATAACCATTTTTTTTATTAAAGATGAGTTATTAGTTCTAAGCATATGACATAAGAAAAGGGAAATAAAGATAGATGGTCCTCCAAATGAGAATTAAATCAAAATTTAACTATTTAAACTAATTATATATAGATATATATATATATATATATATATATATATATATATAACACATCTACCCTTCTCTGACGGATCAAGGGGACAGAAGCGCGCATACACGAGGAACACTTCTTTACCTTCGTCGAGTTTAGACAGACCTACTCGTCTGGATTTAGCAGACTCTCCACTCTCGAGCCTCTTTCAGTCAGGACTCAGTCACAAGGGCTCAAGACAAGAACTCCACCGGTACAGCTTTAAGGTCAATTACGGATCGGCATTTGCTCCAGAGCCACTCACTTATCTACCCCACCTACTTTCCATATACAGCAGACTCATCCCTCTATCTTCTGTATATCTGCTACAATTGGTTTCGGACAACGAGAAGTTTTCGATATGCAACTAACGGAGCAGGCAAGTGTTCGACATCTCTGATCGTGGATAGGAACTGAAAGAGCAAGTGTGTGACGTGCTGTGATGAATGAAAGACGCTAACCTGGGAGAGTAGAACTGGTCGGACCGACCCTCCTTTCCTCATGCACGGACGAGGCGCGATGTTCTGGCTCAAACGAATGAGGAACTCGGAACAGGTGGCCTCGGGAGGAACCCCTGGGATGAGCGGACAGTCATCGGAGGAGATCAGGACGCAATAAGAGGGAAGAGAGGAAGGTGGGCAATTTGATCTGCAGCAGGCAAGAGCAGATGCGGGGAGAGAGAAGAGAGCTGGTGTAGTTTTGATCCGTGCGCCTTCCAATTCTGCACGCACGTGCTTGTCGGGTTCAGCTGGAAGGAGTGTGGGAAAGTGTTGTGGGGGGGTTTTGCGACCTCGACCAAACATTCTTTGTTGCGCTGTGTGGTGTCGTGCTGTTTGAAGAAACATAGGTGTCACTACTTAACCCTCCCATGATCTCGTCCGAATTATCAGCGCACAGGTTAGTTTCCGAGCCATATGTTGGACCTACCTTTCTGGATGCATTAATGTTTTTTTCTAATTAAAAATAATATTTCCCCATCATTTAAATTCTTGCTTATCGGTTATAATGAGAAAAAAATCTCGCTTTTATTCCGTATCAAGGCTTGCATAAAGCATCGTATATATGACAGAAATACGCAAGAAATCTCAAAACTATCATATCTTTTGAAGTTAAATTATAACACCTTCGAAATACGCTTTTTAGTCATGAAACTTCACCTCTTTAACTTGCTTAATTTCCCGTTGTAACGAACCGTTAAATCATGTTGAGGTGGATGTATTGACATTATCAACAAATGCTAATATGGCACTAATATATCGAATATCACGTTTATGTTACAATGTAAAGATAATCTAACAAGTCACTGCCATTTCATCATTTGCTAATATTATTATATTCATGTCAGCATGATTTAAGATTCTCTCATCATAAGAGTGAAGTTTTAAAAATAAAAAAAAATCGCTTTGAAAGTCTTAGAATTTAATTGAAAAAAAATTGAATATTTTACGATGCACATACTCATCCCTTCTTCGGTTCAATTGGAAGTCTGATCTACCCGCTTCATCAAAAACTATCCGGTTTTCACTTCATTCTAATTGGAGGCAAAACCATACGAACGGTGCATGTACTTGAAAGATGCCGATTTTCAACTGATAATCGCGGCAGTCTCTTCTGTGATTTAGTTAGAGACAGAAGAAGTGCCTGCAGCAGCAGTCATGCGACTAGAACCACGAGTGCTACTTTCGGGAGAACTCGGGCAGCCATTTACAGATCTCGGCTCTCTATCAATCCAACAAACATAAGTAAGCAATAGAGACGACACTGGTTTACTCTCTCTCTCTCTCTCTCTCTCTCTCTCTCTCTCTCTCTCTCTCTCTCTCCATTTAGTTAGATGGTGTATATCCATTGGATTGACTCGGTTGACCATATGAAGTTGACTTTGCTGTGTGGATGACCTAATTGAATACTTGGAAGACGAAGGATTAGGGAAGGTTTAAACTCAATAGACCCATAAAAAGCAGCGAGAGAAAACCATTTAGGCATAATAAAATTTTGAAATGATTTGATATATATTATTTTAGAAAAAAAAATTCGGGCTCGAATTTTTAGAATAGAATTAATTAAAAAAAAAAGGGCGAAAGGACAAAAGTGTCATCTGAAGGGGTATTTTCTTGTTGGAGTTAGTTAAGGAGGGTAGCTCTTCCCAAACTTCCAAGTCGGTGGGAGAGGAAGTTGCTGCTGCGAAAGTCATGTGTGTGCCCACTGCCCACCACTCCTTCAGAGAGGTGGAAGTGCGTGTTAGGTGGCTCATCCTTCTTTCACACTTTAAAATAAATGATAAAAATAAAAATAAAAAACATTTTCGATATAACGTAAAATGATTCTGATATAGACATACATTCACAGGAAAACAAGTTATTGTTCTTGCCTTCCTCCCAACCAGCAGGGAATTTCTTGCTTAAGGTCCTTTGATGCCTTGAGAAAAGATTAAACCAGATTGACGATAGCTTTAAGGGATGGCAATGGGCCGGGGGTGGGGCGGGTATCTCGAGGTCCTGTCCCACCCTGGCATTCTTAGCCTAGAGCTACCGATTCGGATTGGCACCGAGTTTTTTGATTGTAACGGCACGTTACAGATATATCATTTTAGGCGACTCGAAAATTTCAGTACGAGCATGAATATTTCATGCTTCGAACAATTGAGAACTGCCATGAATTATACAAATAATTTATTTTTAAAAATAAATTTAAATAATTTTTTATGATATGATATGATTGATTAATATTAATTTTATATTAATTTAAATAATTATTAAAATATAATTATATATAATGAATTACTTTTAAATTTTCCCATACTTTTATTTTTATTATAAAATTTAATTTCACTCTTTTTTATTAGTACGATTTATTTTTGGGTGTACCAAATTTTACTCCCATTATCTTAGCACATTGACCTGCCCCACCATGTGTCCATCCAAACTGGCCCGTGCCCTGACCCATTTTGACGCATAATTAAAAAACAATTAAAATCACATTAATTAGAAAACAAAGTACGATATACTTATATAATACAATATATATTACATAAAATATAGTAAATATTATATAATATACAATATATTACATGGTATATTATTGCAGGGCGGGGCTGGGCGGGATGGGTCAGAGGACATGCCCAGACCCGCCCCAACGCAGGTCGGGTTGCACGTGTCGGGCCTATTTTGACATCCCTATATAGCATGATATTGAAAAGAAGAAACTGAGAAAAAAAAAAAGCTTTATTAGAGACTGTGATTCTCTGCATATTTGAAACTTTCAGTTGTAGTCGAACATGCTTTTTTTTGGGTCTGTCCATGCATAGTTTTAAAAATCGGATTGGGCCGACCAGTTCGATCGGTTCAACCGGGAACCGGCCACTCACCTGGTACGGTTCCTATAAAAAAATCAAATTGCACATATAAAGAGAAAATTTCCAATTGAACCAGCCGGTTCCTGATTCGACCGGTGAATCTAATTGAACCTATAAGAAAACTGGTCTACTTAAAATTTAAAAAAATAAAAACATATTATAATGTACCTATTTTATTTACTATACTTATATTTATATTTTATATTAAATTTTTGTTTCATATAATAGTTATATTAATAAATTTTATTATAAATCATATTCAAATTATGATATTATGTAAATTTATTAGTAATATTATATTATTAATATTATTTATTAAATATGCGATTCAACTTATTGAATTCTCGATCGGACCCATGAACCCATGCTTAAACTGGTTTCCAGCCCGGTCCGGTTTTAAAAACTATGTGTCTATGATATTTGAAAATTAAAAGGTGAATAATAATGATCTTGAGCGTAGTCAATCCATAGAAAGTTTTATTAACCCTGTAAATACTAAAAAAAATTTAATTATAAATTTTATCCATTTCTAATCAATTACATTATTGGATTCTTTTGGCATGATAGGAGCACTGTCCCCATATCAAGCAATCCATCCATAAGAGGTTTATCCTATAGGTATTGTTACCAATTTAATATTAAAAAATTTTAATTCGATTATTATATTTGAAATTGAGTAAATTTATTTATTATCTATTTATTTATTTTTCAACATGAGAGTTTTCATCATTTTTGTTTGCTTTCCACGTGCCTACTTTTACAAATCGCATTATAGAGGAGAGTTTTTTAATGGTAAAATCCAAGAAAAATTAAGTAAAAACAAAAAAGAAAAACAATATATTAATTTATAAAGGAAAAAGACAGAAGGAGGCAGCTGCACGGATCGGCTTGGCATTTTCTACAAAACCATCTAGGTCCATATTTGACCCGACCCGACCCGATTGACCCTTACGCTGAGTCGCTGACAGACCCCCTCTCTTTCTCAGTTTCCCTTTGCTCTGGTCCGAGTGATGGAAGGAAAATGTCCCGTACAAATCTGCTCCTTCGCTACATCCACCGACGGTTTTCCCATTCGTGGGCGAGGGGCTTCTCCTTCTTCATCATACCTTCGACCTTAGCCCTCATCACATCTCTCCTCATCCTCTTCTATGTATTCACCACCTCCGCCCTCTTCTCCCACCACCATCCCCACAGTCTCCGCATTCAGAGGCCTCGGCTCGACCTCAGATCCCAAGTCAATTTCACATCTCCTCTGTCAGATAGTAGCGTTTCTGCCCCATCTAGAGATGCTCGGGAGGCCGAAAGCGGGAACCAACTGGATGGAAATGGCCACTTGGGCACAGATGGTGAGTGATCGTGTAGCTTTGACTTTAGTAGTACCGAGCTTGACGGTATAAATTGGGAGGATTGATGCTGTCGTTCTTGATGAATTCACTTCAGGAGTATGCTAAATCGAATTTCTGAAACTCTGACTGCATCAACTAGGAACTTCGTGCTCATTTTCGCATTTTGGCAGCAATTTTTCAAATGATTCTGACCGAGTTGAGCTTATTTTGCTTTCTTCTCGGTCACCCAATTTAAAGCATAAGTTGAATCTTCAGGAACTTCACGCTTGGTTCCGGAGTTGACCGAGTGAAAACTTTAAGAAGCTAGAATTCTTAGATTACAAGTAACTGTTATGATTCAATTTGTGACCGTAATCTTATAATCTAACGATACTCAGTACCAAATATCCCCTCTGGACAAGTTTCTAAAAACATGAAAAACGTTTGATTTTTTGTGGGGCAGTCTATTGATTTGCTGTTGAAATAATAATTGCATTGTACCCTGTAATTTGAGAGGGATACGGTAACTGCATCGAGATAGTCGAATTGGTTTTTGGTGGGGCAGTCTGTTGATTTGCTGTTGACATGAATGATTACATTGTACCCTGTAATTTCAGAGGGATGCAACAACTGCATCTGTATCTTTGATTTTGGTCTAAGGAAACTTGCTGGATATGTTTCACTAATATAGTTAGACGGATCTACAAAGTCGGCATTTTTGTTGATGCCACATTTTGCTGAATCGAACTCCCATCTTTTGCCGATCACCAGCATGTGTAGGCAAACATTTGGGATGAGGTTGGAGGTGACAAAAACAAGTACTTAACTGAACTTCATTGAGGCTGCTTGGCTGTCAAGTTAACTGGATTTTAATGGAAATTCTTGGTTTTTTATGGTTCAGGAAGCCGCAGGAATGATACTGATGTGTTCCATGATAGACACACCTTCCTTGAAGACTATAAACAGATGAATAGGAGCTTTAAGATATACGTCTACCCTCACAGGCGGGATGATCCTTTCAGGAATGTCCTTGCACCGGTGGATTTCGAACCTGGTGGCAACTATGCGAGTGAGAGTTACTTCAAGAAGGTCCTCTTGAACAGCCACTTCATCACGAAAGATCCCTCGAGTGCCGATCTCTTCTTCATGCCTTTCTCCATTGCAAGGCTGAGGCATGACTCGAGGATTGGGGTGAGAGGGATACAGGACTTTATCAGAGATTACATCTACAATATCAGTCACGAGTACCCTTATTGGAACCGCACTGGTGGGGCCAATCACTTCTACGTTGCCTGTCATTCGATTGGGCGGTCAGCAATGGACAAAGCAGAACGGGTGAAATGGAATGCCATCCAAGTTGTCTGCTCTTCGAGCTATTTTCTCTCTGGGTACATAGCTCACAAGGATGCATCTCTGCCTCAAATTTGGCCGAGGCAAGGGCATCCACCCAACCTTACTTCATCAAAGAGGTAAACACTTTCATTCTTGTATATTCAGTTCTCATGCTCAACTATCTGTGAAGCAAATAAATTAGTTATTATGTTTGATCATTGCATCTGAAAGAACAAGTGGCCGCCTGGAATTGTTTCAAAAGTAGCTATTCTTAAACCCTATATTCTATTTGATTCTAAATATTGTTTAGAAGTTTGTTAGCTGAAAATGTCTTCTGCAAAGTATTACATGAATAGTCGATGAATTCAGACAGTCTGCAGCCAGACGGCAATACTCGGTAACAATGGTGGTGGTAGTGGTGGCAACTTCTAGTATATGGAAATTGGTGGCAAAAATCCGTGATCACATATTGGTCATTTGATCTCGTGCCTCTGAAACCACAGGGAGAAGCTCGCATTCTTTGCAGGGGGAATAAACTCCCCGGTACGGGAGAAGCTCCTTCAAGTGTGGAGAAATGATACGGAGATCTTCGCTCACTATGGCCGTCTCAAAACTCCTTACGCTGACGAGCTGCTCGGTAGCAAATTCTGCCTCCACGTCAAAGGTTACGAAGTGAATACTGCCCGGATTGCCGATTCTCTGTACTATGGATGCGTCCCGGTGATAATTGCCAATCACTACGACCTCCCTTTCACGGACGTTCTGAATTGGAACTCCTTCTCGATAGTCGTCGCAACATTAGATATCCCATTGCTGAAGAGGATCCTCAAGGGAGTTGAACGCGAGGAGTACTCCTTGTTGTGGGAAAATGTAATGAAGGTTCGGGGACACTTCCAGTGGCACCTTTCCCCTGTCGATTACGACGCTTTTTACATGGTTATGTACGAGTTATGGCTCCGGAGGAGTTCTGTTAAGATCACACTCACTCCATAGGTTATAATTCATTCGGATGGTTTGTACAATGGAACAAAATTCCTTGTGCGGTATAGTTACATTACCTTCTCCGATCTGCTAGACTTTTACTTACTCTCTAGATACATGCACAATGTTTCTCGAGGACAAGCCACATGCTATATATGGGCTCATGGCATTTGTCTGTGTATTCGTGCGATAATGATCTTCCAAGGATTGGGGTAAAGCTCGAAAGTGCCCTCAGTTTCAGTCGGACATTAGAGCTGGGCCGTGCGCAAGATCTAGGAAGTGAGGTACACAGAAATTTACGATTTTATCCCTCATCGGCACCATTAGACAAAAGCGACGGAATCATCTTCCCCTACCTATCAAGGGCAATAGGGATATGATCGACGAAAAATATCCATTAATGGAAGATCCACTGTCATAATGATTTTCAATAACAAATTATAATGTTTAGTTGCAAAATATATTACATTTGAGATTACATAAGTAGAATTCTATAATTTAATTGATAATAACTTTATATTTTGAACGCATTTTTTGACCAGTTGTTTCATGCTTGTCAAATTTGATAGTCAGCTTTAAATATCCTCAAACAGACTTAAAGACATTTACAATTAACGTGCTCTCTGTACTCGCCGAACCGTCCAGTCATTAGAAAATAGAGACTTTGGATTTAATTATTTACTTAATTAATTATTCGTTTATTTTATTGGCTTAGCTCTGCTTTGACCCGTGAGTTCAGGTTCTTCTTGTACTAGCACACTATTGTAGCCTCTAGTACTAATAGGAAGGATCCGCTCCCCGAATCGGAATCACATTTCTCTCGCTCCTCCCCGATTTCATATTTTCCCGCACCACATCCGTCACCACCGCTCTGCTCTTCTCCGCTCCCCCGAGGAAACTTGCGTTCGACGCAGGCTCCGTTTCACACCACGGGCAGATTCCGCTGTCGGCTCCAGCATCTCTTGGATCCAGCTCCTCAGCCGCCAGCTGTTTCCCGATCTCCTGTTCGATCGCGAATCGCAGCTCCGTCTCGCTATTCGGAGAATCTTCCGGCTCTTCATGCATCGGCTGCTGTCGGCGCAGTGAGCGGAGCGGGACAGAGCGTGACTGAATCTGTGAGGAGGCGACAGGCATGCTGAGTCCCTGAGCTGGAACTCGTCCAACCGAGGCGCGTGATGATCGAAGATGGTGTTCAGGTCGAAGATAAAATGGTTCGCGCTGTTCGTGTTGATCATGTCCGTCGCGTTCCTTCTGCTGCACCTCTCCATCGCCAAATCGAGTGTCGGTTTGGTGCAGTATAGTGCCATGGCAGGCTTGCGAGATGAATTCGCCAACATGCCGGGGACGCGAGTGAGCTCCTATTCCTATGCTCGTGCGAATTCTATCCTGTACGTGTTTTCGGTGATGAAATCGGTGTGAGATTGTTTTTCCTCGTCCGTCTCATTGTAGATTTCAAGGAATAAGAGGCTGTGGGGACGAGTGAAGCCTTTGGAGTCTTTACAGCCCTATGCCAATCCTCGAGGAAGTTATCCTGGTGAGTTCGTTCATCAAGCTTCTGAATCCTTCAGTTTCATGAGTGTGTGTGGTCAATCTGTTATAACTAGACTTCGTATAACTCTTATATCAACTTGCCGCTGCTCGATCTGAATTTTGATGGTTTGGTTTTAGGTTGCTATGGACAGAATAATATAGCTCCATTAGTTCAAGTTTGGGGAACCATGAGTCCAGTATTTGGATCGTAATGGAACATATACTTCCTAGGAAAGACTTTTAAGTCGTAGCCATCCAAAGATAATATCAGCTGCGGCCATGTTGACCATTAGTTTCTACTATCGTCTTTTTTTACAGCTAGGAAATCTTCCAGTAGTTTTTTATTATGTGTGGCGAATGATAAATATGCATTCCTCAAAAGCTATGTCTACTGCAAAACTTCCTGGAAAACTATACTCTGAATTATAATGTTATGAGAGCATCATTAGATGTTAATTTTTCAGAACTCACTTCATGCATGAGTGTTTGGATTCTTGCATAAAATGCTCATGTCAGATGCAGGTGGCTGTCAATTTCTTGAATTGTTGGAGATTAGCTGCATATTTAATTAATTTACAGTAGGTTAAATGACAACAACTTTTTCGAAGAATAATCAAGTAGCTTGGCTGATTCTGATCAATTTGCCCTTCATGTGACAGTTCCTAATGATCAGTATGGTCATTTCATATATGCCAAGGTTTTTGGTGGGTTTGAAAAGATAAGGCCATCGGTACAAACCTTTTTGCTCCATAAGATTCTTTATTTTAAAATTTTTCTGGAGTACTCACAACTTTCTTTTTTATAATTGTGTATTAATAGCTTGTTTGTTAATTTTTTAGATCTGCGATCTTGTCGCCATATCCAGGCTTCTTAATGCTACACTTGTCATTCCAGAAATTCAGGAATCTACTCGTTCAAAAGGCATAAGGTGCTTATTTTTGTTGTGATGATAAATTCAGTGCCAATTGTGATAAATTACCATAAATTTCCTCTTGGTGCAAAAACTTTGCAGCTACAAGTTCAAGAGTTTTTCATATCTCTACAATGAGGAGCAGTTCATAACATACCTTAAGAATGATGTCGTTGTTATAAAGAGCTTGCCAGCACAGTTGAGGGAAGCTAGGAGAAGGAATGAGTTCCCTACTTTCAGGCCAAAAGTTTCTGCTTCTCCAAATTATTACATGAAGGAAGTTCTACCAAAGTTAAAGAAGGCTAAGGTTATTGGGCTGCTTATTGCTGATGGTGGAGGACTGCAGGTAGTTTGACTGTGTTAGATCTGCAGGAGTTTGTTCTTTTTCAAGAATGATGGTCTTTGCTGTATGTGATATGGGTTCTTAGATTTTCTTTTGTTACTCATTGATTATGAGCATGCTTATGTTACAATCCAGGTCATGCTAATTAGATGCCTCTACATGTTGAGATGTTTCTTGTCTCTCCACAGTGTGTCATATACTGATGAAAAGATTTTTTATAATTGTTTAGTTCAATTTATCATCCACCCAAAAGGTTCAGAGGAGAAGTATTTATTGCACTTGTTTAGACCAGTTTTCTTCTTGAAACATGGATAATGTTTGTCATGCCTTAAGCATGAAGCTAATTCTTTTCTTGAGTATAGCATAAAGCCAAAATTAAAAAGATCCTATTTGATTTTGTAATGATAGATCATGCTTTATAAAAAGGATATTGGATGATGAGACTGCATGTCTATAGTTGCAGTGAAGGCAATCAAGAATGACTGAGATGCTTTGCCTGCCTTTTTTACTCTAGAGTATTCCAAGATCTTGCCTGCATTTCATTTTTCCCTTTAATTTTCTCTGTATTCTTAACATAAAGTTCAATATCAGAAACAGTTTTAACTTTCAGTGTTCTTACTAAAGCTAAATATGTTATCCAGTCATTCCTTCCAAGAAGCATGGGTGAACTCCAGAGGCTGAGATGCAGAGTGGCCTTCCATGCACTCCAATTCCGCCCTGAGATTCAGGCGCTTGGGCGGAGAATGGTGGAGAGGTGAAGATCTCTCTGCCTAGCCTTGTGCTAGTTTCTTTACAATTAGGAGAGGCAGTGCAAGTACATTTTTGTTTTTATTTGAATGCATGATTTATATTTTGAAAATGCACTCAGAGTATGTGATCCTGTAATGTTGCATTGTTAATTTTCAATGGCAAAACGTTCTTATTGGCAAATATTCCCATCGGTTAGATGTTCATCAAAGAAAGTGATTTTATTGTTAACCTTTATTTTCTCCTGAAGCTATGTTTAAGTTCTGAATCGTACTCAGAAGATCTGATCTTATACCATTAACCAACAGGTTACGAGCATGGGGTCGACCTTACCTTACTTTCCATCCAGGCTTAGTCAAAGAAACTTTAGCATATCACGGTTGTGCTGAACTTTTTCAGGTTATCTTCTCAATTCTCTCTTTCTTATTGAGTATATACTGGCGTATCTACTTCAAATCTTAGTTGGACATTCCTGTAGCATTTTTATGCATTTTCTCTTGCTAGGTGTCTTATTGCATCCTTTCTTTTTTGTATTTTATGTTCAATGTAAGTTGATCATGGAATAAGAAGCTTACTTTTACTTTGGTTAGTCCTCACCCTGTTATTTATGCCTTGGCACCTCTAGGATGTCCATACTGAGCTCATCCAATATCGGAGGGCCCAGATGATAAAGAAAGGGATTATTAATGAACAACTGGCAATAGATTCGCGTGTTCAGAAAGGAAAAGGATCATGTCCTCTTATGCCAGAAGAGGTATTTTGGATTTATATATATATTTTTTATCATAAATAGTATTGTATTATAATACAGAGGATTTTCAGCTGTGTAAGGATACAAAGGGTTGTGAAATCAGTACCTGTACAAGTGGATTATAATAAGTAGCATTTTGGCTAGTTTGATAAGGTTTAGTTTTTTGCACTGGTAGCCTTGTCAAAAACTCTCATCTTCATTGCTCAAAAGTACTTGGCTAATGATAAGGAGATTGCTAGGGAATACTCAGATTCATACTTTATTCTTTTTTGCTTCTGTTGATCTGTGCTCCAGGGGATGTCATGCATTTGAGATCAAGAATAAAGTGAATTCAGAAATTGGACAGTGAGAGGGAAGAATAAATTAGGGAAAGTAACAAGAGAACTGCGTTCATGAGTATGAAAGGTAGATATAATTGTGTACCAGGAAGCAACAGTTGGTGGGAGTCTTATGCTATGTCTTGTTTACCATGTGGTGACTAGATCTGTGTTCAGAGAAGTTTGGTGGAATTGATTAGGATATGTAAAGTGAAATTTACTGTGACTTCTATAGTCACTAATCGAGTTTTCTGCTTGTTTCAGGTTGGCATTATCCTCCGAGCAATGGGCTATACCCCTAAAACCATTATTTATCTTGCTGGCTCTGAAATCTTTGGTGGACAACGCATTCTAATCCCGCTACGTGCCATGTTCCCCAATCTTGTGGACCGTACTTCTTTGTGCAGTACCGAAGAATTAGCTGAATTGATTGGACCAGAAAGTCCTCTTTCTGAGGACATACTTCAATTTCCTCCGCCAAAAAGTGAGAAACAGCTGAAAGAAGAATGGCAGAGAGCTGGTCCACGGCCAAGGCCTCTTCCTCCACCTCCAGATAGACCAATCTACCGACATGAGAAAGAAGGCTGGTATGGTTGGATTGCTGAAAGAGACAAGGAGCCTGATCCTTCACTTTCCGATCAAAGGATGGAAGCACACAGGTTATTGTGGGATGCCCTTGACTTCATTGTCTCTGTGGAAGCAGATGCCTTTTTCCCTGGTTTCCACAATGATGGCAGCGGATGGCCAGATTTCTCTAGCTTGATCATGGGACAAAGGATTTATGAAAGTGCCTCCTCTAGAACATATCGTCCTGACAGGTTAGATCACTGTGACAGTTTCTCTAGCTTGATTTTGGTTATTAGGTTATATCACATTGTTCCGTGTCCCTTAATCCTCTATTAATTCCTCCTGCAGAAAAGCACTTGTGGAATATCTCAATAGCACGCATGATAGCTTGTATATTTTGAGGCGTAACTGGACGCTTCTGGTGCAAAAACATCTCAACAAGAGCTTGGGAGTTGAAGGCCTCACGTGGCAATCTCAGTTTTCAAGACCAACCTCCTTCCTTTCCCATCCACTCCCTGAATGCTCCTGTAGAATTGATCCTCTTGAGTTCAAGAACCATGTCAAAGGCATGGACGGGAAGGTTCTTTACGGTGGAGAAGATGTGTGCCCCAAGTGGATGAAGCATGGCCAAGACACACTTGACTTGAAAGGGGAAAAAGAAGAAAACGATGATGAAACTGGAGAAGAAGAATATGAGAGCAATATTGCTGAACAGCCTGAATTTGGTGAAAGTGACAGGAATACCAATATTATCCCCTCATTTGATCAGGATGAAGAGATGGATCCGAATGACTAGAACAATTCAAGCAAACCCCCACAAATTCTCGGAGTCTGCGGTGGCATTGCATTTTTTTTCACTGGAGAATTTTCTCATAGAAGTCAACACAATATGCAGGTCTCTCATTTTTCTGTCTAGCATACACAAATAAGTTTTTTCTCGGATTTACATTTTTGGAGTGGATTCATGCTTAAATCACTAACCGTATAGATGATATCTGTGTCTTGGCACTGCTGACCTTTCAGTCTTCAGCTGTGGGAAACATACAGATCTGGTTGGGGCAGGGACTGCATGAGACAGTTGGAAGGGGCTAACACTGCGGCGAGATGGTGCAGCTTCATAAATGAGAATCCCAAAGGTCTACAATTTTATTCATTGTATTGTAGGTAAGAGAGCAAATCTTATAGTGCATAGGAAGCCGGTGAATTTGTTGTTCTTTTTGAGCTGTTTCACACTGTCGGATTTGATGACCTCACTCACTCATCGCCTGAATACGACATTACATTTGTTTAAACTCGCCAGGAGGTGAGTTTTGCCGGATCGGTCACAGCCGGTTAGTGCCCTATTTTATTTTCGTGAGATTAATTTGTTTAGCATAAATGACGTTATCATCGAGAGGTTGTCTCTCCTTCAGGGAATAAATAGGAAGCTCTCCTCGCGGATGATGCCCCTTACAGGTTAGCCTAACGCTGGCTTGATTATATTTCATTATGGAAGCAAAGGTTAAAACTTGCTTATGCCGCTGGCGTACCAAAGATAAAATAAAACTGAGTATTCCTCAGTTGTAGGGTTCCGAGCGAGAGAATTGGGCCTGCATGATTATATCTGTGAATCACAAGCGTATTGCAGAAACTGAGACAATGCCAATGACTACTGTAAAGATGTTGAATGAGATTTTACAAAAGAAGATACAGACGTGTCTACATTTCAAACAAGTAGGGGTACACACTGGACCACAATCATGGGGACAGCAGACACCAACATCAACGGTATAAATATGACCTCTCAAGCTGTTCTCATACATCCACACTGAGTTACGGCGGGGGGGAATCAAATATCAATCTCAACTAGCTCTTCTACAAGTGATGATGCGTCTACTACCCACCCATACAAAGTCTATCTAGGCACCCTTCTTGTTGCTCCATGGCTTGAGTACTGCCACAACAATTATGACCACGATTATGAGAAGGATGATTATTGCTATGCACGTCCATTTCCTCGAGTTCTTCTGCAGGCTCTTTGCCCTCTGGAGGGCGGTGTTCCCTCTCTGGACATGATCCACCGCACTTGATACCTAAAGAAGACCAAGAAAAGCAGTTTTGACTATGAATCTCAGTTAACCTTGATCACATAAATATCAAGCAAATTCATCCCGGCCCGTATGTTCAACTGGCAATTCTATGGGCAGACGCTTTGTTTTTCATTTCATCCGCCCTTTTCCTTTTATCGGGGAAAAGAGTACATCATCTTTTTCTTTCTTCCTTTTTTCCTCATCTGTGCGTACGTACAGCAAGGCAGGGATGTTGAGCAATAAGAGAGGAAAGCAAGCTAGCAATCCTGCACCTTTGCCGAGAAAAGCAGCCCTTCATTCTGGCTTCAGCCATCAGGGTATACTCTCGACTGGGGAGGCTGGACTCTAGAAGTAGACACGTACTGGCTGGCAGTTTATAAATCCCCTGAGCCTAGGTCTAGTGAATCAAAGGACGGCCTGATTGACGAGATTTGGGATACCTGTGACTCGATGTTGTCAAGCATGTCTCCTTGAGCATCCACCAACACCGCCATATCCAGAAATATCTGAGCATCATAATTGGTCAAAGTTATAAGGAATCCTCCAGAGACTCCAATGCTGTTTTTTTGGGAATGATTGATGGTTGACTATATATACACTGGACGTCATCAAGTCACTTTGCTTAGGCTAGCATTCTAAATATTATGAATCAATATTGTTTTGTAACTAAATCTTTATTCCATTTTCAAGTAGCCTCTAATAGGGTATCTTCAATAAATCTCAAACTTCTTCAAGTATCTCAAATAGTCGGAAGAAACTATTCAAATAGTGACTTAACTGAAAACCCCTGGCCCCATACCAATATCACTACTTGAATAAAGTTTTACTAAGGATCACATTTCATCATCATAAGTAAATCCACGTTTAAAAAAATATAGATTGAAAAAATCGAATCTCGTCTTCTTTTTTCCAAGAGAGGGGGAGTGGATAAAAAGGGTTTACAGAAAGGAAGATTTGGGCAATATTTGTTTCAAAATTGTGGCAAAATCTACACACAAATGAGTAAAACATAGCAGCTCGATCCAAGTGAATAGACAAACCTGCTGCAAATCAATAAGCTTCCTCTCCAAGTCCCTGACTGCACCATGTCGCTCTTGGATTTCCGCCATAGTATCCATGATCTATTATTAAGGACTCTCTTAGCAGATATAACCAATCAAGAATCCAACAAGAAATTCAAGTCAAATAGGCAGAGAATATGGAAAAGATAGGAGTTAACATGTAGACTAGATATTTTTTCCATGTTTCCCATTAATAACAGAAGAACAGCACATAATATGTAGCATGCAGTAGGTTGTGATATTCCCACTTTTTGAATGTCCAATATATGTGGAAGAGAACAGGGAAAGCGGCATGACGTTCACTAATACTATGTTTTAAGGATCCTCTAGTCAGCTGGAATTTGTCCGACGGCAGTTGGAATAGCAGTATATCACTCAGTTAAAAGACCTAAAAACAATCAACCTATGACAAATCTGGAACCATCCAGCCAAAAAGAAAATTCTTGAACTAAAATTATATCCTACCAAAGTGTTAAGCTATTTCAATCAATACACTAGTTTGTTGGAACAAAATAAGTGAGGTGTAACCTGGCCTCGGCCTTGCTCTTGAATAGCCTTCTGAAAGATTTGTTCACTATCTCCAGTCTCAATTAATCTGTCAATTGTCTATTGGAGTAGAGTAAACACATGAGCCACAAATATTAATGAAATGTCCTAGGAACTTAGGTATATTAGCGACCCAATTTCACCTCTTCATCAGCTCTGGTTCCCGTCACTGACCACAGCAAACACGAAAAATTTTAGTGAATGACCATGTCCTGCTAACCTCAACAAATTTAATTCCATGAGTTATTGAGTGCACAAACCTGTAAATACACGCCTTTCAACCACTTCCCGATTCTCTTGATGTATATTTTCCCTAAGGATCTGCAAATATTTTTTGCATCTTGGGGTTAATACATGGGAGGTCAAAATGGAGAAAAACAGAATCAAGCAGCTTCAATTAAAATATCAAATGAACCTGAAATTCAGCCATATTGTCTTTGAACTTTTTCTTCAAGGAACTGCAAGAATCATTTATGTATTAATATCATTTGCAGAATTACCACCGAAAAGGTAGTCCAAAATGCTAAAACAAACTTGCCAAAAGGCGAATTGAACTATGGATAGGTTAAGAGAAACATTGAACAGGGAGAAAGAGTGAACCAGTCCTTACTAATATCCAAAATTATTTTAATTGAAATTTTTTTTATTAATTTGGGTACATTTAGAGAAACATGGAACAAGGAGAAAAGGGAGAGAATTACATTGTTGTTGCAGTCCTAGATCGATCTACAGCTGTACCTTTCCCACAACCAGGTTTTTGCCTATTTGTCAAATTCTGTACCAGCAAAAGATGCTTGTAAAAATAATTTGAGGAACATAAGCAAGTACAATAAGTTGCGCATGAATTTGAGTATAATAAACCGCATATGAATTTACCTCTCTATCAAGCTCTTCAATTTTAGATTTTACAGAGCGAGCAATCTTCCCAACCTCATCAACTTCTTTCTCCATGCGCTGCTTGATTGCTACAAACAGACCAATGGCTAAGTAATATGGACTACAAAGGTACCTGACGCAATTCTCATGCTTGACTTGATGGTGAAACTTCATGCACCAAAAAATATGAACTACTTAATTTCGACATCATATGAATGTTTACTATTTGTATTTTTCTATATATTTGCAGGTCCCACTTCTCATAGGTTTGAAGTAAAGAGATGTATTGAAAAGGAATGGGAAAAGACTTGTAGATTTAAAGAAACTGTAATGTGGTTACAAATTGCTGATTAAATTTATGAAGATGCCAATCTCTTCAAATAAAATTGGACTTACTTAGGAGAGAAAATTGCAAGTATTCAACAACAGTTGGTGATATAATCAGTTTAGTCCTTTTTCGAATTCCCACACCACACTTATTACAGATTGTAAAATCAAGAGATACATCTGATTTGACTAAAGAAGCTCCCCCATCTATTCAATATCAATTCCACTAATTTTGGAAAGAATTTGCAACTATGTGAAAATTTATTGTGATATACATAGTTGATTTTCAGCTTCCACATTGGGAAACTGAGAGACTTAACACATTTCTTGGAAATTGTTAAGGCAAATAGGCAAGACTACTTCGAAGTAAAATTTAGGGCAATTGAAATTCTCCTTTAGGACAATCTTTTCAACAAAATAAGATGATTAGCAGACACACTCTTTTAAGCAGCCTTTTTCTCTTTCAGAAAGTCCAACCAATCATAAATTTTGAAAAAAGAAAATAAGTTCTTCGATGAGTTTTCCATCTCTAGAATAAGAAACAAGAAAAACGGTAAAGGTCTTATAACATATGATGAGAGTGAACCTCACAAACAAACCATAGCTCCACAAAGTAGGTTGCAGAGAACGAGAGGTAAAAAAAAAACATAGAGATCACCTTTCATGGCAGCAGCTTTAGTTACTGCTTTTGAGTCCTCATGCGCATCCTGTGCAAAAAACAGCATTTTTCAACAGTAACTTTGAGCATGTTTTAACTGTAATTCTGGCTCTTAAAACAACGTTAACAACTAAATCCAGCTACTCTGACTAATATGTGCCAAGAAATTGACAAAGGTTTAATGTAGCCTCCAACAAGAAGAGGAATGCCTTAACTATCTAATATATCAAGCATTCATCCATATAATACAACAAAGAAAGCCCATGATACACTCCACATTCAACGGGAAAGAGAAAAAAATTTAATAGCCAGGAAAGAATTCTCTGCTGTAACAATGATCTGTACCAATCAACAATTAAAAATACTCCAACTGGGAAGTTAAAAGAATCCATCACAAGCATGTTACGTCATCCATCATGCCACTCACCATTAGGCAAAAACTAAAAATGCATAATATTGGACCTGTTTTTTCTGCAGCCTATGACTGTTACAAAAGGCGAAAACGAAGGATTAGAAGAGAAAACATCCATCTATCTCATACCTGTAATTTCTTTAGCAGGTTATTCAGCTTCCCAATCTGCTTTTCAATTTCTGTAACCTGGCAAAGAATGTTAGCATGGGTCAAAAGTGTAAAATAGACAAGCAAAATCAAGAGAAATTCCTCAACATCATGCCCTTGCACTTGTGCCAAGTAATACACAATCAACATGCATTATTTTCTTGAAGGCATGAGAAGTAACTAAAAATGATCAGAAGTAAACTGCACCTTCTTAAAGAAGTTCTCTAAGCCAAGCTCCCCTGAGTTCATATTGATGTTCGTGCCTAATTCAATATCTCCATATCCAGAAGCTTGACCCCGAGGGATCTCAAAGGATTCCTGCAAGAAAATTCACGAAGCCAATCATTGGAAGTTAAAGTCCAAGTTACTTTCTCTGTAGCATCAAATTTTTGCCTTAGCACAAAAAAAAAATCAAAATTTCAAGCAGGCAGAACTTGTCTCCACTGCACCCTTTGCCCATCTAACTTATACTTGTTTAATTGGAAAAATGAGAATGGATACTAATTCAAATTAGATTGGAAACAAGACCTTCTTAGCATACACCATGTATCAATCATGTATTCAGGGCAACTTATTCCACACGTACGGCAAAAAATATTTGAGCTAGTACAGATAAGAATAAGCAGTCTAACTACAGTTTTCGTTCATAGCTTAGGACATAGCCAAATGATTTGAGTATTTCAACAGATGCAGTGTCAATTTCCCACGGATCAGAGACCAAGCTAGTTGGAGGTATTATTTTCACTGAATCAGCATAACCATCACTAAAAGCTCATTCACTCTAAATATTGATCATAGACGCATTTTTGTTTCAAAAAAAAATGATATCACTGGGAGACGAATGACAATGTACGTTAGGATCGAGAACTACACAACGATCAGCTGTACCATCAAATTTACTATCACTGGCCAATAATAAAGCATTCATTCCGTGACAGAGAAATAATCAATGGGAATGTTTGAGGGAAACACAGTCAACCATCATCCGACAACGAACGAACCTTGACACAATACGACATCATAATATAAGCTTCGTATCAAAACGGCAATGGAGTGATGACATCTCAAAAGCAAGTATCAAGGAGACATTAGGTAATTGATTGAGCTCAATTACGGCATTGGCGAGGGAAGAAGGTACCGAGAGAAGGTCGTTCATGGTGGAAACGAGAAGAGGATCGACAACAGTGGCCCCCGGGAGAGAGAAACCAGCTAATGCGAATCGGCAAACGGATTCTCCTCCTCCTCCTCCTCCTCCTCCGGCGGCGCCCGCTGAGCTGAGGGAGAAGGAGATCTGCGGCCGTCGGAGGCCTTCAAGACCCGGCGCTAAACGGCAGAAACACAGTTCTCATAGGGTTCCGAGAGCAGAGAGAAACCCCGTGAGAAAGCAGAGAAAGAATGATGTTCGGTTAGGCAAATTATTGAGAGAGAGAGAGAGAGAGAACCAGACACAGCGCGTGAAAACAGGCTAACCTCGCTGTTTATGTTCTTGTATTTCGTGAATTACACAGGTGGACCCTAATCTTTTCGATATTTATAGATTAAGTACCTGTACTCCAATTCGTCTAACATTACGAAGGACACCTCGTGTTATCTACCCGATAGAAGTTAATTTCAGTTTTTCCAACTCGGAAAAAGGGATTCCCGGCCAACCGTTGACACCGGATGTCACTCGACCACAGAACCATGCAGCCAACGATGATGTCCACGTAAAGCTAATGGATCTTCCAAGGCGAGATGGATCGAATTATATGGTTACCGAAAGTTCATGGACTCGATTAGATGTATCAAGACTGAAGGCACTTAAATTCAAAAGCCTGAAAGTTCAGTATCCGACCAATTCTGTCTTGGTTATTATTAATTCCCTTGCGTATAACATGTAATTATATATCCGCTGTCGATAAATATTTATAATTTAAGTATTTTTCATTCGGATTAGGACAATTAGAAATACTGAAGTTAGGTGAGGTATTATGCTGTATTGATAATATTTAATTTTTAAAAAAAATCTATTATTTTCTTTTTATTTGGCAAAGCCACTGCAGCAACAGGTTGGCGCCAATCCACTCCAGCAAGTCTTATCCAATCATTATTGCATTGACGAATCATATGAAGTTGATCATTCCATTCTGAATTGAAAAGGGAAAAGGGTTGAATTTGGAATTTGGGTTGCTGCAAAATAAAAATAATATATATTTATATATAATAAAAATAAAATATATTAGATTTCTAGAAAAGTATGGTTAGAAATCTTCCTGTTGTTATTGACGATTAGATTGGTTGATGATTTGCATTTCGAATTTCTACCTTCACTCGAGTAGTTGGGATGATACATACTTTCCCCAAGTTTAAATAAATTATTTTTGTTTGAAAAAAATAAAATAAATTATTAAAAGCCTACTGATTCTAACAGCCTCGACAAAACTGGATATTTCATCATCTTTAATTTTTGATTAATTTTGCTTGACACATCACACTGAGCATTTCTCGAAACGATACCACTGTCCCTGTCGCCTCTTCCCTGCGTGCTCATCGCGGGCTTGTGTTGTGCTGTTGCGCCACGTTAATGGTAGTACACCTTTCTTGACGGGGTGGTGGGGGAAGAATGGAACAGGCGCCGGAAGGCGGGAAGCCTTCGAAAGCAGGGAAGAGAAGGAAGAATTCCTCCTCCTCCTGAGACCCAATTCACGCCACAGATTGCTCAGCAGGAAAAGGCACATCAAAGGTACGTTTTTAACATCGGCTTTGGATGGACATGTCAATGATATGAAACATCTTGCCTGTACTCTGCAATAGGATTTTATTCTCTTCGTATAGCTATCTCGTGTTTCATGTTTCATGATCAAAAGAAGAGGGCCATGAGTCTCTCTGCTAACAGCCCTTCACGAGAGTCATGATCCCTTTCTCCTGGCATATGTAAATTAGTCCTAGAAATAGAAGAAGGAAGGTATTTTCCTTTTTTTTAGTTTTCCTGTTCTTGATTGATAAGGGAAACGGAAACTGAAAGCGTTTCAGTTCGACAAGTTATGGTTATAACTTAAGTCTCACGCATTATGCATTATATGGGAGACAGTAGTAGGATTTGTGGCTCATCCACTGTTCGAGAAGATGTGCTATTCATAGAGCTGTTAAAAAACATTGCATGCTTGTCCTTCGTCCGGTCCTGTATTAGAGGACATTCTAGTAGTTACTTGGAGGATGTCCCGATGTGAAATGTTTCGAATTTTTTATTCGATGTGCTGCAGTGTGGTTATACTCCCAGAATTTCTACCTGAAACCGAGTCCTTCAACATCTTTGGCGCATAGTTTGTTGGGTGGTCGGTAGATATGCCATTTTTCAATATCCAACTACTTCCCAGACTGAACTATTTCAGTTGTTCTCTTCTGCGCGACAGTATATGAGAAAATGGGAGAAAAAGAAATGATAGCTCTCATGTTGTGCAGTGATGATGAAGAATATGCTTGAGGGAAGCTGGTGAGCAGTGCTCACTGTTCTGACTGGAAACTTAATCTTACTTGGCCCAGATTTTGTCCAGGAAGTAGAAGCAAATGAGTTTGCCTTGTTTGACTGCAGACGCTATCCCTCAAATGGGGAGATTGTTAGCTCCCTGTCCGTCGATGGACTGACACCTTTCTCCCCACGCTTTTAGTTTCATTGGGGACGAGAAGTTTCTAATTTGAGAAAGCCGAATTGGATGACAACTGCGGATCTACAGTGGGTGGAGTAGAAAAGGTGAAGAAGGAAGAGTTTTATCTCAAGCTGAAGAGCAAGAGCAACCCAGCAAAGACTCCGAAACAGATGCTATAAAGGGAAGAAAGAACATGATGGAACTGAAACTGGAGACCAAATGTGTCGAGAAAGTGAAGCCGAGCAACAAGAGAAGACGGATAAATGCGAAGAAGATGAAGATTAGTTGATAAAAGCGAAGAAGGAAGCAAAAAAGAAAGGGAACGACAGTGAAGAGAAGAAGAAAAAGCAAAAGGATGTTGATCCAGACGAAGGAAAAGGAAGAGGTATGGAGTTGGGCAATGATGGTGAGCTGAAGGAGGAGAAGAGAGAAGAAACCAAGGAGAAAGATGAAGAAGGGAAAGAGGACAGCAAAGTCAAAGAAGGAAAGGAGGAAAAGGAGGCCGAGAATGAGAGAAAAGGACAGAAGATGATGAAGAAGAAAAAAGAAGAACTACAAGGTTGTACAGGTTGAGTTTGGAGAAGATGCAGACAGTAAGATAAAGTGGGGCAAACACGGGAACAAGGCCGGTGAATGAAAAATGGGCGATTGTGAGACATAAGAAGAGGAAATGAGACTTGATGGGAAGAAAGAAAAGGGGTACAAGGATGAAGCTTATGGAAAAGGAGAAGATGAGGGCAACAAGGAGATCAAGGGACAGGAGGATGATGAGGAAAGAAACGACTTTTAACTCCGAAGGTGTAGATACAGCAGAGGAAGTTGGAAAACTCGAACAAGAAGGAAAGTCGACCATATCACAAAGATGACCAGGCAAAGTAGGACGAGGCGGAGGAAAGGAGGAAGCTCTGTTGCAAGGACAAGGAACGGGACATTAGCAGGCTAAAGGAGATGCTGGAGACGATGAACGCCAGAATCAAAGCCCTTCTGGAGAAGAGGGTTGACATCACGAGGCAGATTAAGGTAGCTGAGCAAATCACGAAACAAAACTGAGAAAACCGTGGAGACGCAGGATGCATCAAATCCCATCTTCTAAACGCGGTGTAGCTGCAGATCCCAACTTTATCTTAGTGCTATAGGACCAGAACAGTGTGGGGTGTTTTGGAGATACAATGGAGATGATAGAGGGGTTCATACCCTGAATAAATTGTCACCGAACACCAACTTAAGTAATTCTCTGAAATTCTGCTGTCCTTCATCCAGAAACAGACCCATGCGCTCGGTAGAGACCACTTGCAGATACAACCGTCTGGACAAGGCCTAAACATTGTATTGTAATATACAGTTCCGACCCTGGTGTCAATAGATGACAGTCCAACACCTCGTATTGTTTAACAAATGGAGCCTGTTAAAATCAAGAGCAACTCCTCTACTCTAACAAGTTACGTGCCAATGTACACTCCTGGCGATCACTGTACATGAAATTTACAGAAGCGCTTTTGGTCTAAAACCTAAATCTGAAGATCTAAAGTAGAATGGAGAGTGAAGTGAACCATAGTTCCCTTACTTCAGGGGATGACCTCTCAAAACTGGTTCTTGTTGACTATTTTTACACTGCTGTAGAAGCGCCTGAGGTCTTTCATGGCCTTCTCCTCTATCTGGATCGAGCGGATAGAGGACAGAGCTTCAATCTCTGGCTTGAACCAGCGGTTCACTCCACTTGAGTCTGAAGGTGAGCCTTGTCCTGAAGAAACCGAAAATCCTGCTGTTCTGGTCTTTGGGCTGTGTGAGAGGCTTTGCTGTTTCTTGCCCTGGTCCAAATGCAAGATAAAAAAGTATAAATTTAGTGGTGGTAGGCTTTACTGGGGGCAATTCCTGAGATTGAAACTAAATGGTAAGTCCCTAAAGGCAATTCCGCTCCTGATGCATAATACGATGGTCAGAATGCTTAGGTTCAATCAAAAGAGATCCATTCCTCATAATCTTGCAGCACATCGGATAACATGCACGAGATGAGAGAGATTTCAAAGTCAGACTGCATAAAATGTAGCAACTGCCAGTTCATGTCATAGCCGATCAATCAACAATTACTCATGCACAGTTTAAAAGCTTGACAGTACAGCCTTCAAATTTCAGGAATACCCATCCTTCAATGTATTTTCTGAGATACCTCATGACTGCTTACTACACCAAAGCATTGAGAATGAGAGAGAGAGAGAGAGAGGGGG
>CXYZ01003352.1:3129977-3164569 GCA_900006705.1 Sonneratia caseolaris | reverse complement strand
GGGGGGGGGTGTGGAATACCTGCTGCATTTGTATGTCTCTGAGAGAAAGCCGGGAAGGGTGAGGTGGAGTTCCGGAAGAAGCCCATGGAGGGGTGCCTTTTTCCACATCAGCAGCATGTGAAGAGAGAGAGTGGAGCACAGGTATTGGGCTAGACGGCATGAATGAACTCAAACTTATTCTACCCGCGTTTTTGTTATTATCAATAGCATCCCCTACCCGAGGTTTGCCACCAGGTAGTTGCACCCCCTGCAACTTTTTCTGTTCATCCTGTATTTCACGAAGAGAGGCCAACCCTTGTGAAACCTTGGCCCCACCCCACGCGGGACCATCACTTTTGGGTGTTGGAGGAGGAGGTGGTGCTAATTTAGGGACAACATCGAGAGCACCACTCAAAAACATCGAAAGGCCACCCTTTTTACATTTTTTCTTTGATGATGTTGCTGTTGCTGCCTTGTTTTGGGGTGGTTCTTGAACTTTCCGTTGAATAATTGAAGGCCCTTCCATCACTTCACTGACCGCTGTTTCTTCAAAAGTAGGAACATCCACCTATTAAGAGTGGATGTTCAACAATCATCAAATTGATGAGGATAACAAATATGTGCAACAAGAGATATGCAAATAAATTACTCATATGAGGCCACACCAAAAGTAATATGAATGCAACATATTTGCAGTGAACAGCATGAGCTTAGCAGAAAAAAAAAACTAGTACTTTGAAAAAACAGAATTGCCTAAAGAGCCAATTGGTGAAAGCCAAGGAAATAACCAAGGTAAAATTTTTTCACAAAAATGCAGATTGTAAAGTCAAACCAGTCTGACGCATAATTTCTCTCAAACGAGTAGTTCCCGGGAATTTGAAGAACCTCTAACCTTTTCCCTTCTGTTGCATAAAAATGTCCAAATCACATTACTATCTTATTGCTTTTACCACTGCAAACAAATATCCTGGCGATGCTACCACTTCATTCAAAGTTGAACATGACCAAAAAAACATATCATCAAAATCTTGTAATGATACATGAAGGGAGAAAAGACCATAATCATATTTTGGCAATTCTCCATTTACTCTAAAATTCCAACAAGAATGAAATTATAGGCCAGATAAACTCACCCCATCCTTGGAAATTGGAGAAAATTCAGACTCTGGAAACTGGAATCCTTCAATAACCTTTGCTTTATCCTCCAGCTGGCAAGCTCCAAGCATATTTTCTACTTGTGATGCCTGCTTCTTGCTCTTTCTTCTGTGTTTCCTAGATGACTCAGCTTTTTTATTTCCTTTTCCATCTGAAGGACCAGGCAGTATTGGTTTTGAATTTATCATTTCCACTGGTACTCCAAGATCAGAGAGTGAGCACTCAAGGACTGCCCGAGTCTTTAGTTTTGCTATCTGCTGCTGATCGAGATGATGCCCCTTGGACTGCTTCTCTTCCAGCATATCTATTTGCTGCAGCTTTTTCCTTAAAGCCCGAATTTGTTTGCTAATACTCTCATCAAAGTCATCCTTGAGTTGTAAAAATGAATCAAACTGTTGATTGCCGTTCTTTGAGAAAGATCTCTTGATCTCACTGCTACGAGTCCTTGTCAGCTCATGTTCACAATCTTCTTCTTCACTATCGATGACTGCAGGGAACGTAGCAGTTGGTGTAGGAAGGCGCCGAGAACTCCATGGCTCAGAGGACCTTGAGTCCAATAACTTCTCGAGGTTGGCTAAGATTTGTGGAGAAGTGCTGGAAATGCTGTGCGATGAGACAGCAAATACATAGTCCAGATTTCTAATGATGATATCCTGCAAGAAAAATTTTAGTGAGCACATAGAAGACCATGAGAAAAGAGTACCAAATAGGCCCATGTGAAAAAAATGGCAAAATTTTCAATTACCTGTGCTAGAACTAGAAGGAGAACAAAAAATTCCAATAGTAAAAAGTGATAAAGGGGGACCAACATAAGCAACAGGAATTAGTGTACTTAAAGAGACTGCCAAACAGAGAATTTGCTTTGGATCCTGGAAAACTCCCCAGATTTTTCATTTTCCTCCAAAGAAAAACAGAAATAAATAAATAAATAAACAAGTCATACTGTAGTTTACAAAATGTTCTATGATCCAGCATTTCCAGGTAAAGCGCAATTACTGCTGGCTTCCGCCTTATTCCCCAATATTTTTCCCAAATTGAGGAAAATTGGAAAAAATACATTAAACGGTAGGGAATCCTGGTTGTGGTGTAAATAGATTTATACTAGACTATTTCTGACAATTTTTTCTATATGATAGCATTAACTTCGAAATAGGTTGGCCAATACCTCACAATGCTTTCTCAAATTATCTGCTTCAAGAGAATCGGCAATTTCCAGCAGCTGGATAGCATTTCGTGGTTCCACTAGACTCTCTGCTGTCACTTTTTCACAAAGGCTCTTCAAACTTGGTATAGGCCTCTGTGTAACATCCTCTATGTACTGTATGGAAGGCACTGTTTCACCAGGTTCCGCATCATCAAAGAGAAACCCTTCATCAAGCTGATCCACCTCATCTCCCATATTCACCTTCAGATCGTGAGGAGGATTACTGGCCACACTGGGAGCGTAGGTAGAATTGTAAAGAGATGCAATGATCAATAAATGGGTTTCACCAACAGATACGGAAGTTGCCCTCTTTGTACCATGTAATCTTGTAGGCACAGGTGGCTTATCTATTCCCTTTTTACCATCCCACATATAAACATCGCCAGTAGTAGTAACTGCAGCAGACCAAAACTTCCCAGCAGATATGCTAACAATATTTCTTTGACATAGCGAATAGAGCTGCAGATGCAGAGAAGACATCAAGAACATACCAGCATGCAAAAATGGAAAATTGATATAAGATTAAAGTTTCATTGAACCTGTTGGCATCGGAGATCAGGATCAGATGACACCCAGTAGAATAATGCACCATCATCCGTAAGAGCCATACTATGGGCCATCCCAGCAGCAATAGCAGAAACATGCAATCGTTCCATGCGGTGAAACTTCAGAGGCGCAGTCCCACTTTTCCGAAGATTCCTCACAACCAACACACGCTTTGGGGTAACTAGTCTATGACCCCATGTAAAAACCTGCAAGAAAGCACATTAATTCGCCAAAGCTACATTTTGATGATGCTGGGAGGAGGAGCATTTTCTGTAGGCCGACCAAAAGAAATAAGGGCGAGCTGATAGAACTAGATGAAACTGAGAGAAATAAAGCATTCATAAAACCATTTAAAAACAGGATTACCTCCCCCTCAGCTCCTAAAACAACTGTATGATATTTTGCAGCTGCAACTTTCACAAAGATTTTCCCTTTCAAATATTCAACCAGTCTAGGAGTGTAGTTTGACCCAGAGTTGGAAGTTCCGTAGCCAAGTTGGCCTTCCCTGTTGCAGCCCCATGTGAATACTTCACCACATTCGGAAACCACAGCAGTGTGTTTGTTTGTAGCAGCAACAGCAACTATTCTTGATTTTAGAGAACTAACTCTACGAGGAGTAGGCTGAGTATCAACAGAAGTGTATCCAAGTTGCCCCTCTGCGATAAATCAATAGGGGGAAAAAAAGACATACTTCTAATCAAGCAATGAATGGCTACAGCTATCTTTCCACCCATAGAAAACACAATTTTAATATTGTAACAGAAATCTGTAATTAGATTTAGATCATTATCCACTCCTTGAACTATTTAAAGGCCCTAGTTTTATTAACATACTGGCCTCTCATAAAGGGAGCTTAATCAACTGATGCCACTACAAAGAATGATTCAGGTCTAAGAGGTCTGACCTCTGTTAGATCCCCAAGTGAATACTTCTCCACCTTCGGTAGCAATAGCAGTGTGGTGTTTAGCGGCTGCAATAGCCTTCACACGACGCAATCCTAGTCCAGAAGTCACTTGGCGAGGAGTGATAACTGCAGCTTGACCACTAGAATGAAATAAAATCAAATGACTCTCATTAGTAATTTTATGAAAGGAGTTTACGGAGAGTTGCACAAAGGAGCTAAATTTCACATTTCCTTATCAACAACAATCAACTTCCAAAACACAAAGACATACTAGCAGGAAAATTAGGATGTCCTGCTTGCAGTTACTTTCATGGGTAGAGATGAGGCAGAAAGAGGATAGACAAAGTAGCAATGCCAAAGTTCCCAGTCAGCCCCTCCAGGCATGAACTTAATAATTAGAAAAATAACTGACCTATTTTAATTACACAGAGTGACACTAGATAGCACTAGTTTTATCAGCAGATAGGGCATGCAATCCAATAAACACCTTTTTCTTTCTTTTCCCCTATTTTAGGTGATATGTATAAGAATAGATATCTCTATACAATTAATTCAGACTTGAATGTTATGCCCAACAAAAGGTGGAAAGCACAATATTTCAAGATGCATGAGAATGCAAATACCTATGGATATCAAACTCAGGATGCCCAAGCCGGCCACCTCTTCCAAAGCCCCATGTAAAAACTTCTCCGCGAGTGCTGACAGCTACACTATGGAACTTTGCTGCAGCAACAAACTTGATCAAAGAACCATGAAGAGACTCAACTTTACATGGCAGCTTTTGGATGCAGGCATTTCCCGTCCCGAGCTGATAATTTGCACCACTTCCCCAGCTATATATCTCGGTAGCTACTGAAAGTAGTAAAAGCAATGTCATATCTAGCTGTTGAGATTTCCCACAAATTGTCCCACATCAAAAGTTTCAAAGAAAATATTTGGGTATATAAGAGATTCGAATCTCCTATCTTATCAGCTTAAGCTTTTAGGATAGAGTTCGGTCTCTTATATGTGGGTGGGAAAAATAATTCTAAGATGGTATCAGAGAGGGTTTATATGTGGCCTCACACCGTGTCAGCCCAGTTGTCATTCAAGATTGGAAGAAATATTTCCGACTCATTAGTTAAAAAAAACGTGAGACCAGAAGATCATGCCCAGCTTGTGGTTAGTTGTTTGACCAATTCTTGTCCAAGTACAGAAGTCAAATGCCCAGCTCATGGACAATTATTGAAGGCAAATGTTCAAGGCACATGGCTAGAGTAGCCACATTGCCACACGAAGACAGGTGTTGAAATTTCCCACAAATTATCCTACATCGAAAGTTTCAAAGAAAATATTTTATAAGAGACTAGAATCCCGTATCCTATCAGCTTAAGCTTTCGGGATAGACATGGGTTCAATCTCTTACATATCGGAGGGAAAAGTAATTCCAACACTAGCCACTACCAATCTTACATAACAGTAAAATGGGGATTCCAAAAACCAAAACATACCAGAATCATGTGACACAGGTCCAGAGAGCAGATCAATAGGTGTTCGGGACTTAGAGTCCTCCAACATGATGGAAGCACCAGATTGAAGAAGAATGCTTGCCATAGCAAGATGACCAAAATGCAATGCCCTATGGAGGCTGCTCCATCCTGATTCTCCATCCTGTAGAAGGAATAGTTCAATAAACATGCACACAAAACCAATCAAAAAGTGTACACATCTTAAATCAGAAAAGGGCGGAGACAAAATTCAACAGAATCAAAAGTAAAATCAAATTCTGCAATTCAGCCCCACCTAACAAAAGCTTACAGTGAAAGAGACCTGTACAGGTTGATCCACAGAAATTTTAATTAAAGCAGAGAGGATCAGAACTCACAAGAAAAAGAAGAAAGAAAGAAAAAAAGAAAGAAAGAAACTTAAGTATCTGAAGATAAACTATAAATTGAAGCATCAAAGAAAAAATATACTGCTGACATTGTACAATATGCACAGAGCAGAAAAAACTTATTAATCAGAATTATTACATTTCCATAAGGAGCTGTCTAGGTTTTTCATTGAGAACAATCTTGGAGTAATAAACCGTGGAATTAAAAAATAAAAAGAAGGCAACTGACATTTTATCAGATCAACTGCAACTCCGAAAACACTAATTAGAAAGGGAAAATGAGGATGATATAATCCCCTCATAAAATATCACAATGAGGCAAGTATAATAGGTAACAAACCCGAGCATCAGGGTCAGCACCAGCAGCAAGAAGCCTACTAGCAATGGGGATATGATTTCTCCATACAGCAATATGAAGAGGTGTAAGACCAAAAGAGTTTCTTGAATTGATGTTACCCCCACTCTTCTTCAGTAAAGCCAATGCCAAATCCACATCAGCCAAAGAGCCTTCTCGAACAACAAGCCAAAGGTCTTTTTGAGGCCCAGCAGGTAAAACTTTCCGACCATGACTTTGCAAGTTTTGCTTTTGTCCTTGTGAAGAAACTAGTACCTCCATTGCTCGCATCCTCCAGAATAATGCTACTTCAACATTAAAACAGTATCTAAAATGACCAAACAGAACCCTCAACCTTGAGAGTTCAAATTGCACAGAGTGCCTCAACCTAATGCATGCTGCTGCCCCTCACGACCCCAAAAATAAAATTAAACGAGTTGAAAATGCAAGGGCCTGCCAAGAAAAATGCTATCTCGCCATCCTCGTTAATCTGAATTTGTTGTCATGGGAATGAGTGTTATATCATCAAAAGATAGAGGCTTGCCAATGAAACAAGAGCCATCTGCCCAAAGACATGTCAGTGACAACCTGCAATAATATTTCTTTTGGCAGTAAGCAAAACCTTCTCTATGATAAGCATAATAGTCATAGATGAAGGTAAGCATATCTCATGGTAGGGCCAGAAAATTCAATAAGGAATGTCCTACTTGAATTTACATGTCATTCCAAACTTCTCTGGTAGGTATATAAGGTAAGAAACAGGGGGACATAAGAAATGTATATGAACTTGCTGATTAATTTCCTATGCGGAAGAGGATATACAGCTATGGTAACCAATTCAAAGTAAACACAAGACAGAGGGAAAAGCACCACAACCCTGTACTACAGAAATGTAGATGCATTCTCTTAGTCATTTATTACAGTGTTCTTCTCAGTGCTTAGACCTAAACTGCCAGTTATTTTACTTCAATTACTGACAGGGTTAACTTTTCTATCCTGCAGATGAAACACCAACGATTTTGACCCCAGATCAATTATAAGCAATCACATCAATTAAGGGTTGAGTCATCTCAATTCTGCACGCACAGCAAAGAGATAGTCCAGTATAATTTACAAGGAGTCATGTATTGCAGGTTAAGCAATCTTTTATAGTCCAACTTCACCAACATATCCAGAGACATCGCGTTGCCCATGTTAGGCACTCACCAACTCTATCATGCAAATTGCAGCATGCCACAGAATTATGAGTCTCCTAGATTCAAAATGAGAATGACCGAATCAATAATCATCCGCAGAGCCGCTCAGAGAGCAGAAACCGGAACTTGAAACCATAAATCACAACCACCAAAAAACCCAAGAGCGTAACAACAAAGCCGCGAACTTGAGATTCCAAAACCCAATGCAGAACCAAACAATGAGCTTCCCGGTTCATTCATAGAAGCTCCGCAACATGATCTACCCATTCCACACACACCGCAGAGATTTACTCCTCAGAGTCTATCATTTTTCTCAACCCGGCATGCGCTCAATTTGAGACTGATCAGTGAACAGGCTGAAAACCAGAAGATAAAAAGCGGGATGATGCTCACCTGACAGATCTCGAGGAAGACAGACAGGACGGTTCGAGCACTCACGGGGGGGGATGTGGTGTGGAGAGGCGAAGAGTGCTAATGGCAATTATCGAGCGTTTGGTTATATTTCAATGGCGAAGGGAATCGAACCAGAGAATATACCCGACGCCCGACCGCATAAAAGGAAGAGAGGAGAAGATTGAACGGGAATCAGAAAATATTATGCCTGAATTGAAAGAACGAACGAAGACGGAACGCGTCAACCATCGACGGACGGGGGCAGTTTGGGGAGAGCAAAAATATGTTCTGTCGATTTTGCCCCTCATAGCCGTGGGGATTTACAACAATAGGGGTGGGACTCCTCCTCCTCCTCCTCGGGTTGCCTGCGGTTGCGGGTGATGGGAGGAGCTGAGCTGTCGATGCGTCTGTCCACGTTCTCCACGTCGTAGCTCCCGGCACGCCACGTGTCACGCCCAAGGGACGTACATGGTGGCCAGCAGACATAGGAGGAGGATCTCAAGCAAAGAATGAATACGTTTCCTTCTTTTCTTTCTTTTTAGAATATTCTTATTTTTTCTTTTTTTTATAACAAATTTAAATGGCAATTAGAATTTTACATATATAATTTTTTTTTTATTTTTCGCGCTCTTCTTTTTCTTTTCTTTTTTGGTCCGAATCAACCCTGCAACTGCCACACGCGACCACCTACAGGTAAGAGAGAGATGTCTGAATGGGAGAAATCTGAAACAAGTATTTATTTTTCAAATATGAAAGGTCTAAGAGCTACCATTAATTACTAACTTAACCAGTTTTAATAATTTTTTTATTTAAATCACAGAAAATCGTTCGAATTTCAGAAACGAAATTTCTTCACTAGGTGGGCCGGCCTAGAAATTGAACGCACACCACAAAGTCAATTTAGATCTCTTGAATTTGTCCGCCAAGTGGTTGACTATCCTATAAGCCAAGGATTCATGTCTGGGCATTTCTGGGCAGACAAAGCCCATTTACGCAGCTGTCCTTTTCACACATATCTCTTTGTATGTCGTAGAGAATATCATTATACAATTGCCCGCGGTAGCAAAATATTGTCAATTAGGGGCAAGTGGAATAGCAGCTGAGATAATGCCCCCTTCACTCGATGAAAAACTGCAAATTTTTGTATGAACTTCAGCGTCTTGCTCGTTAAGTAGTAGAACTCGTTCTTTTCCTCCTTAGTCCTAAATCGGACAATTCCGTTGACAATTTCTGGATCCAGTCAGCGTGAGCTGTCGTTGCTTCAAACAGAGACAGACCGGATTAGTTAATGTCACAACAGAATGACCATTTTGTGACACAGACAAGAGTAGAGCGAGAGAGAGAGAGAGAGAGAGAGAGAATTTGAGCAATTAGCTTTGTGGTGACAAAAGTGAATCACATGGAAGAGGTCTCTAGGTGGGATCATGCCTACAATATAATGGACAGCTACATGCTGCATCTGCTGCTCTCAAGAAATCCCTCTGTTGCCTGTGAAAGTTTACAGGGAAGGGCAAATGGATCGGGCCACAGGCGGCAGCAATATGATTTCATCCACCCTTGCCTAACTTTGCCCAGACTGAGTGTCATGGCGAACAAGAAGTAAAGCTCAAAATTGATGGTTGTCTCACGGCTACGGTCAAGACACAGACGGGGCTAAATTCATCGTTTGGTTTTCTTCCTTCTTTTCCACTAATCAAATACGCTTGAAATTGGAAACTTACAATGAGGAAAGCCCACGAAACACAGGGATGAAAGAATAACCAAAATGGACGACAAAAATCAACTTGCAATTAATTGCACAGACTAATCGCTCCATCAAACCGAAGAGGGAATAATAGCACAACCCTGATACCTGACCACAGCAGCTCCAGATTCCATTTACATTGCTTTTTGTTGGTAAGTCGAACATCCAGAGAAGTAATTCCTTTGCCAAAGATCTTGCTATGGCAGGCCTCAGCAACAATATATGTGCCACTTACGCAGCAATTGGAGCATCCTGCTGTTACAGACCAAGGCAACAATTAAATAGCAATCAATCAATTATCTAATTTTGCAAGGGAAATGAACAGATGAATAAGTTAATTGAGATGGAAAAACTACTGACAAGAAATTAGAAGTCATTTAGGAACTACCTTTGCAGTCAAATTCGACACAGCAAGATGGAACTTCTCCCTAGTCTTTGTTCTCGCAACTTGGCCAGCCTTCGACACTTTACTGAAAGCACCATTCAACCAGGCTGCTCCAGCAGTCACATATCTGACATTCCAAGTTCATAATATTGAGGGATGTTAACTATCTTAAATAAAGGATTTAAGGCTTGCAATTCCTAGTTTCATACAAAGTCTTTGTCACTGTAAAAGATATAATTCTAGGAAGATGAACTTACAAGAGATTGCTTGAGCAGAGCAATTTATTTTGATAACCATTTGATTAAAGGAAGGAGCTCAAAAATTCACTTCTCTGTTAAAATTTCAACATAATGAGATATCCCAAAATTGTAAGAGCACGCCACAACTTTTGTCAGTTCAAATTAGAAAAGAAAATAATTTGCCTAATAAAAGCTGTTGGTGCTCAAGCAAATTTTTTCAAGAAACATTTCACACCTGAACAGCCAAGCAAGTGGTTGCATAGATAATATGAATCTGTTGGATGTATACTCTAAGGTAACAACACAGCACTTTGATTACTCGTGGAAGATAAAAATCTGTACCTGCTTGTTTTTACGGCAGAGCCTGTATCATTTATCTTCCTCTCAGCTGCAAATATAGCAGCCATAGTCTTGTCTGATACATGAAGTCTTTGATCAACAGACTTCACTTTCTCATTAACCACAGATATGCCAACGGTCAATTTCTCAGTAAGCCCCACTCTCTGGTCAAACGATACAACTTTGGCTGATGCAGTCGCAGTCAATTTATGCTTTTCATCAAATGCTTTGGCCTTGTTCATGGCATCTTGTCTAATAGCAGAACCTTTTGCTAATACGCTATTCATGACATCTTGGGCACGGCTTACATACAATCTACCACTATCACGGCCTGGAGAGCTGCTTTTGACCTACAGTAATAGATATTCTACCTCATCGTATGCACCAAAGAAAGTAGAACTTCAAATGGAAAACTATTAGAAATGGATCACACAACCTTGACAAACAAGCATTTACAAATATCCAACTCCATTTCATGCTGACAGTAGGCAGACAGAAAGCTAGTATATACAGTAGGACGTTTCGAAACAATATATCAGAGATCATAACATCATCCAATAAATTCAAGCATTTTAGTAAAGCACATGGATCCCTGAAATTTTTGAGAAATTCTAAAAAGGTATCCCCTAAAGATTATTTTCTTTATGTGGTAACAAAGCTAGATTTTAAGAGTCTAACACCTTACTTGACAACTATTTAACTTAATTCCATGTAATGGGCTTACAACAGTCCATTCAACATGTCCGGGAAAGGTGAGAGACTACAAGTAATAGTCTTTTTCATTTTTATAGTTGACTATAAGTATCAGTCATGCCTTCATCTAATAATCTTAAAGACTTTACAGAAATTGATAGTGGTCTTTTGAAAATATCACAACCTGCTGTGATGGATATTTATAACAAGCAGAGTGCCAATAAAAGTTCTCACAAATCTAAAGATGCAGTGCAAAAGCATATTCCCTATGCAAAATCATTCTCTTTCCCCTTGTGGCTTAAGTTAAGTGAGACTTACATTGGCATTTTCAGCTACCTCGACATATGTTCCACCATTCCCTGCAGGAATAATCGATGAGGCACTCTCTACCATCCTGACTTCCTGCATTCACGCATCTAAGATTAAGAATACGACCAAGAAGTTGTGAGCCTAAGTTAAGCAAAGCTGGTTAAAGGCCTTACTTGTATCTCACGATTTGGCACATAGTTCTCCACTGGAGTTATAGTCACAATGTGATCTATTATAGTTGCACCCTGCAAATCGAAATGCAACAACTTCAGGTGAATAGAGAGAAGTCGTCCAACAGAAATACAACTTGGTACACGCGATTTTTTTTTTCAAGGGCAAAACACTTGCAAATTTTCAGTTGAGTATTGCCTGGATACTAGATGGCACACATTAAAAAATGAAAAAAAAATTGTGAAAAGTAAAAGTAACTGCCTAGTTTATTAATGAAGTAAAATCATTTCTTTACAAAGTTTATCAAAATGATCTTCAAAATACTCCAAGACATTACTTTGTTTCTGAAAGGGAAAGTCTAGCAGCATCTTAAGGTGCTTGAAGAAGAGGAAATTCGAATTCATCTCGATGTGAAACTAATTCAAAGAAGAAAAAGGCAAGCAACGATCAAAAGCCTGCAATCTAATATACCGATAACAACAATGCGATTTCCAGAGCCTTTGGGTCCTTAAAAGTAACAAATGCAGTCCTCAATTGTCCAGATTCACTGCACCCAAAGAAAGCCTCATTAGAATTTATCTTACTCCACCATCCCATTTCTTAAGCATACCTGAAAATCAGAGCTGCATCAACCGTTAACAATCCACTCAAAATATCAGAAAGCACACAATCATAAGTTCCTCCCTACACATCTATCCAGTAGGCACGAAGAATCAGCATACACTTGCAAATTAGAGCACAGTCGATGAACATACACAAGAATATCACCCAAAATTTCTTACTCCTTCAACTCTAACTCCTCGAAATGATAACATATGGAACCGAATACTTATCAAAGCACAAGTGAGCAAATCACGGCTGTCGCGACTATATACTTACCGCCAGATCTCGACGTGCTCAATCTCGCCGGAGAATGAGAAGAACTCGTGAATCTCCCTCTCAGTAGCTAGATCTGAAAGCTGCGTCACTTGAACCGTCCTCGTCTGTTGGAAAAGGAGCCCGATTGGAGCCAAGCACACAGCACAAGGGATCAGCGCACAGCTTTAAGCTTAGAGCTAGAGTGCCCCGAATATTCACCATAGCCAAGGGAGAAAATGAGAGCTTGAAACTTCACCTGCATTTTCCTGAGCTTCGAATGGGATCTTCTGATAGAAGGTAGACCTCGGAGGAGGTAACAGAGTACAGACAAGCTCTTCCCAACCTGAACTGGAGAGCTGAGAGAGAGAGAGAGAGAGAGAGAGAGAGAGAGAGACGGGCTTGGGGAGGAAGGAAAGAATGTGCGCCGGAAGAGGACGGAAGTAAAGAGACATGTAATGCGTGAGATGACATGAATGCCCTTGCAATGTCCGGGTATTGCGGCTCGGACCGGCTGCTAGATGAATTGTCGGTTCCACCCCTGTCAGGGATGTGTTGGACCGAAGCTTCTTTGCTTAGGCTTTGCCATGGAAGGAATAAAATTAAATGGGTGAATTATCTTTTTATCTCATTATTTTTGCTTGGTTATATTCTTAAAAAAAGTATATAATAAAATTATTTTTTTGATATATGAAATAATACATATTCTCTCCTACAATTTAATGAATGATATTTTAATATATTTTTAACAGTATTTTATTATAAATTTTAACATTATTCTAAAAATTAATGAATTTTTTTCCATTCTACTATCAATTTACCATATTTGACAAATTACTTTTCATTCCACCTCATTTCTTCCTACTAGATTATAAATTTACCAACCATTTACGCAATATATCATTTTCATCTTTTTTTTCAAATAAGGGACATGCTAATTTATTAGCATTTCTTATATTGGTTTGAAAATAAGGGGTGCAGGGAAATATGAATTAGTGCATTAATAATATTATTTATCTAACAATCAAGAAATTCTAGATTTAATCCTTATTATGACCCACTTTTTTATATTTTTTATTAAACTTATAAATCTCTGGTATAATTAAAAGGGGATAAAAATAAGAGAGTGTGTGTATGTTTGTGGAATTAAGTAAGCATAAAAACCAAAATATTATAAAATAAATTATTTATTTATTTATAAAGTAAATACAGAGCTTATCTTTATCAAGACAAGTAATGATCACTTGGATCAGGCCAGGAGTAGGACCCGACATCATCACCATGCTGAAAATGGTAACATGTAATGCAGAGAGGACAAGAGGAGAAGGGAGCCAAAATTCTTTTAATATAAAATTATAAATTCTTATTAAAGAAAAATATATATTAAATTATATCAATCTGCTCAAATTAATGTTCATATACTCAAAATAATGTTATACATATAGTTCTTCCAATAGAAATTTGGGTGTTGCTATATGGATTTACTCAAGTTGGCCCCCGAATCAATGAGCTTAAAAGTAATGATATTTGTCTTAAATATTCGAATAGTAGTTGATAGTGCATGAACAGTAAGTAGACAGTCAAGATCCCCGGAAGCAGCCGCTCCGCAATATCAGAAAAAAGATAGAGAGAGAGGGGGGGGGGGGGGGGGGGGGGGGAGGGGGCAAAATAGTCAGACCAGGTGGGCTGGCTGCAGGATGAAGTCGGGAAGCGGAGGGAAAAGGTTAAAAGAGGAAAGACAATGATTGGAATCCAAAGTCACCTTTGGTGCATTTCCGAGTCAAGGGACGGGAGCTTCGAGCGCCGAATTGGACCCCCTGACCTAATTAAGCTGATCTACAAGCCAATATATTTTTTTTTTTAATGTTGGTGGTTTTCGAGAGCGTAACAACCAATAAATCCACTTGACGTTATATTGTACAGTCCAAATTACACTAATTAAACTTCAGATATCGATTATCGAGAAATTTGAATCTTGAATTTAGCTTATTATATGTTATTAGCTTACTAGCAAATTTTCATTCTCGAAAATTATAAGCCAATGTTCTTACTAAAGGGAATAATTTTGAAATTTGTTTTATACTCCTTCATGCTACACATTTTAACGGAACCTTTACGATGAGAATCAAACTCGTAATCTCTTTATTGTTAATTCGAGAGTGATATCACTATACCAATCCTTTTTTTATACCATTATTAATTTGATTATTCCATAAATCCTGTACTCCATTTGTGAGGCCGCCCGCATGGACTTTCCTAAATTGGAGTGTTTGTGGATTGGGATAATAAATTTTTTGTTATAAAAAAATAATAAATATCTTAAGACATAATCAAAAAAATATGAATCTCTCCACACTCATTTACTTTTATTTTTTTTTCATATCTCTTTACAAATTCAGGAATTTTTTATCCTAGGAAAAATAAAGACAATGAAAGGTCTTTGGGGACCCCACAAAATAGTGTATCCAAGTCCTTGAAATCGGCCTGGAGGCCCAAAATTTAGCAGCGACGCCGTTTTATTCCAAGTTGGGCAACGGCCTAGAGGTGAATTTCCCACCTTTTTCTTGGCGAAGTGAAGATGCCTCCCCCACAGTCCCCGGTGGAATATCCACGAGGACGAGAGAAGAGTGATGGCCGAGTCAGGATCTGTCCTGCCCAGTTAATTGGATAGAATATTTTGATGCTAATACTCCGAACATAGATGAAATACGTGATCTCGTGTCCGATGCTCAGCTAATGTCAAGGACACTTCCAAGGCGACCATTAATGAGTTTGATGTATTCCATCCAGAGCACGCCTCGATGATGGGGTCGGGTCGCCTTGGATGCAAAGGAAAGTTTGGAATCGGACACCGCAAGCAACCTCTTCCGTTGCCCCTCCACAGAGGACATCATCCACTGGATGGCTACCGGACCTGTCAAACAAGGAATACTTTCTGATACTTCCTTCTCACTGCCCACACGACTTCCCCAAGTCCTCCTAAAATGTATAAAGGCACAACGGTGGTAAGGGAGACCAGGCAACCCTGTTAGAAATCTGATCGCCGAGAGATACGGTAAGATCGATAGGATATGATGAAAGGGAAGCGCGTGTACGTTGATTTCGAGCCTTCCATCAAGTGGAACAGAGGGGGGGAGGAGGGTGACACGATAGAGCTCCACGTTCCAGGTAATCATCTCTGCGGCTCGTTCTTCTAGGTACGTGGGAATTCGAGTTTTATCGAAAGATCATAGGTACCTACTCCGTTCAATGAGCCTCGTCTGATGTGGACGGCCCACCCTGGATTAGTTCAGGGAATGGTTGATTCAATCTCGAGCGAGTTTTGAGTCAAGCGATGGTCTGTCAAGCTCGGGTAGCCCAACCGGCAGTCCTTTTCTTCGAAATCAATACGGCTCGAGCCGAAAATTTAGAGCTGATGATGCGCTAACGCCGAACGAGCCGTCTTCTAGTGTGTAGTTTTGATTCTGCCTTTCGTTTTTCCTGTAGGATTTAGGTCGGACCAACTCCGCGTCCAAGTCAACAGCCTTGGGACTGTACTGGTCACCGGAGAACGACGGTTGGAAGACAACAGCTGGAGCCGATTCCGCCAGGAGTTCAGGCCCACAGGCGAATACTGCCTGAACAGTATTCGTGCAAAGATAAGGAATGGCGTCCTTCATATAATAGTTCCAAGAAAAGAGGTCAATCATCCAAGACCGGCTCCCCAGCAGCCAGTGACAGTGAAGAGCAAAACTGATCGCAACGAGAATCATGGCATGGCAGGGGCCGATCCTCGGGTTGGTGACCCGAATGTGGACGAGACTGGAAGTGAGAGGCTTCGGCTGAAGGGGTCCTGCCGGAGGCTTCAGTTCATAGACCGGAGGAGGGTTCTGCGAGTTTCTGGTGCTGTGCTCGCAGCAGCGGTTATTGGAGTTGGAACTTACTTGGCGTCCAAGTATTTGTTCAGCCACGGCGATCCTATGAGTCCTACTCAACTCATCATGGTTCCTACTAACTGACCGTGAATGCGACTTTCAGGGACCTGCATGAATCAGACATTTCCCAGCTCGGCAACAACCGAAGCTAATTCGAACCCATGGCTTGTCTTCTTTATATACAAAGCTCTTACATTCAACCATACCTATAGCAGCATCGTACAGAAAAAAACATGCTGTCTGTCAGATGATATATAGCCGGTGATCATTATTATATCCTACAGAAAGAAGATCATACAGTTGGTTTGAATTTATAAGACATCGTAAGGGTACCGAGAGTTCACTGGACAAAAATGCATTTGACAGCATCACTCGGACAAAGGAGAGCACTGTGTAAGTATGCAAAGTTTCTCGTTGTCAACCCATCTTTATATTCGTAATCACCTCCTCGAGAAAATTTGACGTTTTTGTTTTCATACAAATATATAGGCAGAATTACAGTGAAATACACGTACGTTTACATTTTGCATACTTGAATTATATATATTTTAAGATAATTTTTTAATTATATATTTGATTCTGTAACATATTTAAATTATAATTTTAATAACTTGCTAATATAGTATTTAACAGTGTCATATCGGAAAAATTATCGCCACACCATCATACAACGTCAGTTAAATTTTGCCACATCAACGTGTCATATTAACAATTTATTTACAAGTCATTATGTCACGTCAACAAATAACTGTCACGTCAGTACACCATTAGAATTAAGATTCAATTATATTGTGAAATAAAATATATATATAAGTAAAAAAGTCATTTTAAAACACATAAAATTCAAATATAAAAAACAACAATTACATGGGATTTTCAATGTAATTATTCCCAAATATATGTGCCGAACTTCACTTGGAATAATATCGGATGTGTCCTAGAGAGGGAGTAAGGAATTATTCCCCACTCTCTCAATTAGAAAGCCGTGAAAAGGCAATGAGAAGTATGTCCAGGCGTTTTTGAGATTTCTCTGGATCATTTCCACTGGTCTATTCAAATCGTCAGAGAAGCGTTTAGTTATGAACGCATCAGTTAATCTGCTCCTGAAGAATCGAGAGTTGATGATTGCAACGCCATGGCCGAAAGATCCCAAACACACCCGTGCCCAAATCAATCGAGGCTACAACAGATACGCTATTGTTGTTCTCTCATGCTGATAATACGCAGATGTTATCTATCTGGCAATGATGAATTCTTCTCGTCATCTCGTTATTTCTGAGTGATTTTGGACGTAGTTAGAAGATGGAAGAATGAAGATGTAAGTAAGCTGGTTTCATAAGCTTCTCTCGTTTTAATTTGAGAAACGACCGCTTTACACGTATCTAGAATTTGTATCAAGCTCGAAGTGCAGACAGCAGGAAATGGTTTGATTCCGTGTGTGTTTTCGACGTTGTTGATAACTGAAGGCTACCAGAGCAACGATTCAGTCTACAATGTCCAAGGCTTGCATCAAACAGCAGCATTAAAGATAAGAAACCGATCGACAAGACAAATATGGCATGGCAAAATGTTTCGAGTCCGGGTAACATGTGAACAAAGTGTCCCTCAATGGTGAACGACAGTCGACAACTTATGCAGAACGAAGTGAAAACATATCATGATGAAGTTATTAAAGGGCAACAAACCATCATAGCATAGATACATGAATGCCGGGGTTTCATGAGATGCAACTAGAGAAACGGGCGGCCAAAGCCACGACAACAGCTAGAGCGGCTGCCGCAAGGATCTGAGATATGGAGGCTGGGTTAATGGAGAAGGCAGAGGAGGATATGGGCCTGGGGTGGATGGAGTGGTCGGAGATGGAGCTGGAGCTTCAGCTCCGAGCACGTTGAAGGCAAGCTTCATCTGCAAGTCGGCACAGTGGTTATTGACTCCACAGATGTACCACTTCTTCCCTGGGCTCGTGAGCGGGATGATGTCTCTTCCACTGGTCAGAGGCTGCTGGGTGGCTGTCGGCTTGATGCAGTTCTGGAACTCAGTCCGGTTCACCTTGAAGACATTGTGGCTCCGGGCCGTGTAGTCGAACACTGCCAAATCACTGAGTAGACAACATCGTTACGATTCTTTGTTGGAGCCCCGGCTGCATTAATGGACGGTATCAGGTTGAAAGATGCTTTATGAGAGTCCTGGACCGAGCTTTTATTACTTACACGGGGAGTCGCCGACAAAGAAGACCCTTCCCGCAGCCGAAGCAGTGCGATCGAAATTGGTGGTCCACTTCCCAGTCGTCTCCGATGACGTGCACTGTCGCCACTGCGATTGAGGGGGGCAGAAGAGCGCAGACCGAGAGGACAGTGAGCTGGGTAGAAGCCATTATTGGAAGGTTCCTCAGAATGAAACTAATCCTGCCGGGAGCCTACTTAAGTCTTGAGGGGAATGGAAGTGGGAGCAGAATGGACAGGTACACGTCGACTAAAAAAAATGCCCATTACGAAATTGGTAGATCGCCCCGAGGGATTGGGATCGTGGATTCTCTGATTGAGATCGCCCCGATCCCCTCCAGGCCCCCCAATTGGTTCTCACCGGGAGTTTGCAGTACAAAAGTCCAGCATTAGCTTCATAACTATTGGCATGAGTAAAACCGTCAACCGCACCAAGACCTAATGCTTTGGCAGGTCAAAGAAGTCTTGAATTTCAGAAACTGTGCGACCAAATTGGGGAAATGAAAACTGTGACACGAATTGGGAATCAATCCCATTCCTTTCAGTTCCCAGCTAACAAACTCGACCTAAGGGCGTAGGAGGTCCCCAGGCCGAGATGATGGAGACAAGGCTGCCTTCAGAGAGCTAATCTCAGCGATCACGTCACGCGTGGGTTAGTTAGGACATAGCAAAGTAACCCCAAGCAGCGGATCTGGCGGCAGGGTTTATCGAGCCCAGCTTGATCCGAGCACCAGCACTACTACTAACCACCAGCTCCATTCACACAAATCCAAGACAAACCCCAGTCCAACTGACTGAACGACAGAATTCATTCTAGTAACTCGATAAATCAGTACTCATGTGACACAGCCCGATGCATAAATACGGACCGCACCTCATTCGACTAGTCATCCATAGATTCCATACAAATCGCTCGGCAAGCTGTGGTTTAGGAAGAACTGAGAGAGAGGCGAAAGGACACGCGGAGGGCAAATTTTCGGTCGAGAGCAAAAGCAAAAATCCACCATCATGGGGAATTGGTTCACCCTCCTGATATTTTCATCGCCACACCCAATCATTAGAAGACAAGACAACAAGACCGAGCCTTCATACTCTCGAGAAGCCAAAACGACACAGATCATCGACGCACCACTTCACCTGGCGCTGGCCAGCTGGGTGCGGATAAGCTTGGCAGCTGCCACCATGTTTAGGAGGGCAGGCTTGACCTCCGCGTACTTGCGGGTCTTGAGACCGCAGTCCGGGTTGACCCATAGGATGTTGATCTCGAGGACAGCGAGCATCTTGTTAATCCTATCCGCTATCTCCTCCATTGACGGTATCCTAGGAGAGTGGATGTCGTAAACTCCTGGGCCGATTCCGGCGCCATACTTCACACCCTCACGGAACACAGACAGCAGCTTCTCGTCGGACCGGGAGTTCTCGATTGTGATGACATCAGCGTCCATGTCGATGATCGAGTGGATGATGTCGTTGAAGTTTGAGTAGCACATATGGGTGTGGATCTGTTAGGAATTCAATCTCAACCAAATAAATTAACTCAACATAGAAAGAGGGAAAAAAACGTAATTCGCGTAATTATTAAGAGTTTTTTTTTTTTGGTCATCAATTTATCAAGAACGTGTTAAGAGATCAGATAAGAACCTGAGTGGTATCTTTGACGCCGCAGTTGGTGATCCTGAAGGAGTGGACGGCCCAGTCCAAGTAGAAAGAATGCTCGGACTTCCTCAGGGGCAACCCTTCTCTCAGAGCAGCCTCATCGATCTGAATCACGTTGATCCCAGCCTTCTCAAGATCCTCGACTTCGTCCTTGATGGCCAAAGCAATTTGACAGCAAGTCTCGAACCTAAAAAATATAAAGAATAGGTTAGTGATGCAGCCAATTTTCAATGGTTATTGAGTGACTTAGCAAAATAACAAATTTGTAGATCTCTTCTTCCTTTTGTTTACGTACCTGGGCTGGTCATTTCTGACGAAAGACCAGTTGAGGATCGTGACAGGGCCAGTAAGCATTCCCTTCATTGGGCGGGAGGTCATGCTCTGGGCTGTGGAGGACCAGAAGACAGTCATCGGCTTGGGACGGCTCACATCACCGTAGATGATTGGCGGCTTCACACAGCGAGATCCATAAGATTGCACCCATCCATTCGCAGTGAAGGCAAAACCAGATAGCTGCTCACCAAAGTACTCGACCATATCATTCCTCTGCAATCATAGATTTCCCTGCATTCAGAATAATTCACGAAATATGCCAAAAGAGAAGCGTGCCTCTATCGGATGTTTTAAGGGAACGCTTACCTCAGGCTCTCCATGAACCAAGACATCAATGTCAAGCTCCTCTTGCAGCTTGACAACTTTGTTGATTTCCTCCTTGATGGCCATAACATATTCTTCCTCTGAGATCCTGCAGTTTAAGAACAGCGAGTGGGTCAACGGAATATCTTAAAACGAAAAAAGCACACCTTTCAAATTCAAGCAGAAAAATTAACATGCAGAAATTGCAGAGTTACCCACTTGTTGGCCTTGAATTCACGGCGGACCCTCCTGAGCTCAATGGTCTGAGGGAATGAACCAATGGTTGTGGTCGGGAGGATAGGAAGGTTAAGCTTCTTCTGCTGAGCATCAAGCCTAGCACTCACATTGGTAGCACGTCGGTGATCAGAGCCCTTCAAGGCAGCAGCCTGAGAAAGAGAGAAGATTAAATCAATTGGTGGTATAAAGCATCACCGATTAAAGCATGAACGAGCATATAGTTCAAGAGGCCTGTGGAGGGAGATAATTACAGCCTTCTGGACTGCCTCATTAGTCACTCTCGGGGAGGACCTTCTTGAGGCCTGAGCAGCGACATTAGCAGAGAAGAATGCCTGAAAAAGAGCCAGAACGAACCGTCATTAGATGAAGACCAAGAGCATTAATCACAAATGAAGTCAATGCCACTTGTTTGAGAAATATAACTAGATCAATTTGTAGAATTGTTTTACATATCCTCTTGAAGATCTATCATGTAGCTGGAGGGATGAACTAAAGCATCCAATAAGCTCTCCTTATTATATTAGAAAGTATGTACCTCATCCTTTTCTCCAGCCAAGGCCTTTGCCAAGACATTCACTTCGACAACCTTCTGGGCAGCAAAAGCAAGCCATGACTTGATCTCCTTGTCTAGTTTGGTCTCATTGACCAGATCAACAGCAGTGTGCAAGAGGGAGCAGGAGGTAGAAACAACAAGTTTGTCTGTGTAGTGATATACATGCAACATGATCATGAATCAATCTCTATGATAATTGGATTTTTAAAGTAAATATGAAATATGCATACCTTTGCCAACAATGCCCTCAAGTTCCCCAAGGGTGCACAGGGAAGCAGCAAGATCATTGGCCCAGATGTTCCTACCATCAACAACTCCAGCAAAGAGGTATTTTCCTTTGGGAAAATCCACCTTGATCAAATCAAGGGTCTTAGCTCCACGAACCAAATCAAATCCAAATCCAGCAACACACTCAAGAGAGGCTAGGGTTTTGTAGGCCTCTGCAGGGACATCAGCGAAGTAGGTCTCAATGATCACACTCAAGCCAGAAAGTGATGACTCTAGCTCTGAGTAGGCTTCAGTGAATGCTTGCAACTTGTGAGAGTCAAGATCCATCACAAGGGTGGGCTCATCAAACTGAATCCAAGAAGCACCAGCTGCCGTGAGTTCACAAACAACTTCCCTGGATGGTTTAATAAATGTCACAAAACCAATCAGACTAAATACTGCTTGGTGGAGTACTTTCGAGGAAAAAAATAGCTTAGATCTTACTTGTAAACTGGAAGAATCTTGCCAAGGAGGGAAAGAACTGAAAAGGTCTTCTCTACTCCCTTAGCAGGCTTAGATAGGAGCAAGTATGAGACAGGTCCAATGAGGACTGGGACAGTCTCCACTCCAAGCTGGAAAGAAAAGAGAATCAGCACATTTGAATTGCAATTGGTCGCCCATGACGAAACCCTAGAAGACTTGGTTTCACATGGAGACTTACTGCCTTAGCCTCCTTGTATTCATTCACAGCCTTGTGAGAAGCATAAGAGAACTTGACATCAGGACCTAATTCCGGGACAATATAATGGCTGGATAGAAATGAAGTGTACATTAGTCAATTCGCAAGATGCAACATGTCAAGGCACATGGTGTATATGCATACTTAGATCACTTACTAGTTGGTGTCAAACCACTTGGTCATTTCCATTGCAGGGACAGAAGCATTCCCTCTAGCCATGGAGAAGTAGACATCAAATCCAATCTCACCTCCACTCCAGCCATATCTAGGAGGAACAGCCCCAAGCATGGCTGTGGTGTCGAGGACCTGATCATAATAGGCAAAGGTGTTGCTAGGAATGTACTTGATGCCAGTAGCATCCATCTGCTTCCAGATGGATGATCTGAGATCAGCAGCCACCTTCTGCAAATCCTCAGCACTGCTCTTCCCATCCCAGAATGATTCCAATGCAAACTTAAGCTCTCTCTTGGGGCCCATGCGGGGGTATCCAACAATGTGAGATGCCATTTCTCTGTCTGGCACATTTACATATTCAATTTCAATTGTGTTTAATATCTTTTTGGCTTGACATGAAATGCTTCTAAACAAAACAAAAGATGACAGTAATACAGCAGATTGCACGTACAAACAGAACTGAATGAGGAGCTGACCAATTATCCAACCACAGATAATGATCTAAGACCAAATGAACTTTCTATCTTTCCTGGGAATAACACACTCGTCTTTGAGAACAACACAAAACCTAGGTGTGCACATCTTTTGCAGGAAGAGCTTTCTAGAGATGAATAATACAGATAAAGATGTCCACCAAAAAAGAACCCACAGTGCAGCTACAAAGCCCGGTTTCAGCATTTTAATATGAATCTAATAGTATTACAGAGACATGTAAAGAGAAAGTCCCCCTAGATAATGTTGCATTCTGATAATTGGAAGTAACGTGGATTGCAGAACAGGATGTTTATCTAACAAGACGCAGAACAAGATAAGTAAATAAAGCACATCTAAGGAAGATAGAAAAGGAAACAATCCGTAAAAGATGCTTTATGTGCAAGCATTTAAAATCAAGTCACATACATGTAATGGCGTCTCTTTTTTTTCATTTTTGATGATTACATACATGTAGCTGTTGCATAAAACTTTCTAAGACAGCCAATTGTATATAACAATCTCTCGCTGTGAAATAGACAGAGCACATCACATATATATTAATCTAAACTGACAATAATTGAGCCAATGAAGCACAACAATAAAGGCAAAACACTTCATTGGAACTGTGAGGTCCAACCAAAACGCAAACACGGCAGTGGATCTTAGTTAGCAAAGAAAATCTGTTTGGATACAGATACAGATACAGAGAAATGCAAACCGGGAAAAACTTTAAACTGAGATCCAATAACGTCTATGTTCGTCCAACTTTCTCCAGCTCTGCACCAGCAGGTCACCAGATGTCAGCAAAAAGCTTCATCAAACTTAGGGTGATTGTGCAGAAATCAGAGCTCAAATTTGGATCTCAGCAAATGTAAACCATGTCACAATCATAAGTTAAAGAGAAGCAGAGATGAAAGAAAATGCCATTGATCTCAGAGGCACAAATGGAATCCAACCATAGAGCACGATAGAGATAATATCTCCAAAGCGAAACTCAGTGAATGAAAACAATGACATTGAAGATAGAGAAAATTCAGGAGAAAAAATGAGGAGAAAGAGAAACATGGCGATTTCTATGTCTCTACAAGAGTATCACTAACTCTCAGCCGAATACTCCGAAAAAAATCTACAGCTGGGCAGAGAAACTACGTCACTGACTCACAGGCAGATCTCCACACCACAAGTCCAACGGGATGCTGTGAACACAGGAGTAAACCGACTGTACAGGATCTTCGAATAGCACCTAGCATAACCTTAAAATGAAAGAAGCTCGATGACAAGATGAGACGAACACTGAGTTTCAGAGCAGAGAAAAACGCCGCAACGGCTACATCTCTATCAATCGAATCAAATTGCAGAGACACGGGGGCCGAGGAAGAAGGAGAGAAAGATACCTTCGCGGAGATGGAGCCCAAGAGTATAGGTCAGACGGTTTTCCTCAGAGAGAGAGAGAGAGAGAGAGAGAGAGAGAGAGAGAGAGAGAGAGAGAGAGAGAGGCCCGAGAAGAGAACGATGATTGTGAGGTGATTATAAAGGGAGCAGAAGCGGGAGTGGTAGTGGTAGTGGTAGTGGTGGGAGTGGGATGGATCGGGAGATAATTGATTTTGCAAGCGATCAGCGTTTAGTCTAAAGTCAATTTGTCTGTCTCCGTAGGGCGCCTACGATCGCTCGCATGCATCCAAATCCATCCGACCCGCAAAATCGGTGAGCGGGTTCAACCCTGTGTTTATCCGCAAAATTTCGCTTTAGCCCTTGTTTCAGCGTCGTCCAAGATCGGTAGCTCGCTTCGAATTTGAGATCGAATCCCTTTCGTTACCGACCCCTGGTTCTAATTGTTCTTCCAATTGAATTGAAACCTTCTACTAATTTAACTTTTCACCAAACATGGACAGCTACAGCTTACTTCTTTAGCCTTTCGTTGAGGTTGCTTTGGAGACGTGCGTGAGACTGTCTCACCATGAGATATCCAAGAGACGTGCAGAAGAATTGTTCAGCTTGCCCCCCTAATGCGTGCGAATATTTCAGCTTTGTTGTGTGTTAAAGTTTTAGGATCGAACAACAGGCTACAGCACGGATGACCAAGTCGCGCTGCAGCGAACATTCGATTTTCCAAATGCCTTGAGGGCTTCATCTCGGGTTTTCTGCTTGTTCTCGCTTTGCTGCCATTCGACTCGAAATTGGAATTGGGCCTCAACGCCTTCCTCTTACTGAGCTGATACCTTATGGAGCGAGCACCCCCGTGATCCCTGCAGACCCCAGCGACTCGGGAATCTGCAACGCGCTAGCACCCTTACCGGTGAGCGAGTCCACGTCGGCTGGATGTCAACGACGTCCATGCTCCCGGATTAGACTGCACAGTTCAGCGCCGTGTAACCCTCCTCGTCCACCGTGTCGAGGCCGATGCCATTCTCGATCAGCGTCCTCGCCGTCTCCACGTGCCCCTTGAACGAGGCCCGGTGCAGTGCGGTCCACCCGTGCTGGTGCCAGCCGTTGACGGCTGCCCCATCCTCGAGAAGCCTGTGGATGGTTCTCACCTCCCCTTTCTACGACGCAAGGCCCAAGGCATCCCCGAGGCGAAGGGCGTCGAAGGGCCTGGCATGGCCGTTCTCTGCCGCCAGGTCTTAAGGCCTCTTCCCTGACCCGTTCCCGACGTACCAGCTAGCATCCTTCTATATCAAGAACTTCACCGTGGCCTCACCTCCCGAGCTTGCGCCAACATGCATCGGGGTATCTCCGTCTCTGGAGTTGTGTACATCCGGCTTCGTTCCACCGGCCAATAGAAGCCTCACGCAGTCCCTCCTCCACCCGGCGACGGCGAGGTGGAGAGCCGTGTTACCACCATCCCTCGTTAGGGCATCCACATTAGCCCCCTTCTGCAGGAGGAGCATCAGGACCCCTGAGTGGCCGTTGGCTGCCGCAAGATGAATCGGGCCGAGGCTAGACGAACAAGACCTCTCCAAACTCGCCTCACGAGAGAGCAGGAGTTCCACGATCAGCGCCTCACCGGACGCCGAAGCCGCCTCGAGAGGCATCAACCGGAACTGTTTGGAGCCTCCACGTCCGGTTCGAACTATAGGACGAGCTGAACGATATCTGCCCGGGCCCAAGCGATGGCCAGGTGAAGCAGCACCTGGCCCCGAGCCACATCTACCGGGTCAGCGGCCTTCCATGCTGGGCCGCTCATCTCCAGCACCTCTCTGATCTCATCCACCGAGCCGCCGTCCTCCACAAGATGGGCCAGGACCGACGACCCCGCGAACACGATCCTGACTGAGTCCGCTGTCGACGAACCCCTGTTTCTTCTTCTCAGTGAAACAGTCGCCTGGGACCGCGACAAGCATTGAGGTAGGATCCTTGACGGAAGCGACAGGCGCCACCACGCTGTGCAGGAGGAACGTTTCCTCGCTCCGGGGAAAAGACTTGGGAAGCGTCGAACCCGGTGAGAGGTGGTAAAGTGATCTCCACCGCCAGCGTCGCCAGAGGAGATAAGATCCCCGAATAAGGTTTGACCTTGTAGCGGACCCGGTCCATCAGCTGGAGCCTGAAGGCCACCGGTGTTGTGTGCCTGACGTTGCACAGCGTGAGCTCGCCGCTGCACTTGTGGCCGGGTTCGACCCTGACATTGACCTGAGTTGGACGGCTCAAACCTAACGAAGAGAATCAAATATAATATATATATATATATAGTGGTATGTTGGTCCAAGTGTATTTTCAAGTTCCATTCCCTTGAGTGCGACAGAGAATCAGTAGCATTTGTTCCGTGGGTCCATCTGATTGGTGAAATCTATGCGTTGTGGACCCCACTTCCTGAGAGTTTCTCTCGGCCCCAACCAAACCTTTGACCTCGCAACTGAACAACGAATCAGATTGCATGCCCTATCCCTTGGCCGTAACGCAGTGCAACGGCGAAGCCATTCGATGAAGCCGACGGCAGGTTACGATGAATTTCAATTTTTCTCCCTTTCTGTGGGAGAAAACAGAAGGTCTAACCATGCTCGCCGTGGATTGAGTTCGTCCCTCTAGAGGTCGAGCTGTCCTCAGCGTCGCTCGAGTTTCCATTCTTCACAGACCATAAATATTCAGAGTAGATGAAAAGGGAAATACGAGGAAGCAGGACGACCGTGACGTCGTTTTGTACTCGCGGATGGGCAGATGCATCCATAATCGCGCTATCGCCATCACATGCTCGCTCCTCCTTTCTGCTCACTAAAGTGGGAACAGAACGGCAGCAGGACGACCGTGAATATGATGCGCCCGCCGCGTACATTAGAGAAGAGGACGGAAAAGGCAAGGCGGGGATGGTCGGTGTATAATGGGTATGATTAACCTGCGGGCATCATACTCGCATACGTCGTCTAATGTACCCGCTCTAGATATATTTGGTAATACGTATCCTGTTGATTACCCATGTAACATGGTGTATATACACGTTAACATATCGATGCAATGGATGTGGGAGTGTGATCTAAGATTAGAGATGTTACACAAACCAAACTTAGACACTGCCTGGATTAAATTGACAAATAATTAAGGAATAAGTTTAAGAAATAAATCTATTAAACTTGAACTAATTTAACATGTTATATCATTTAATCAGTTTATAAATATTACAAAACTAATTCGAACCATAAAAAGACCCTTAGTCAAATTTTAACCATTGTGCGAGAGTTATTTATTGTAATAAAAATTTTAATATTTGTTAAAAAATAATATTTTATTTATGTAAAATAAAAAAATAAATTTATGATTCAGTATCCTAAGTAAAATATAAAAGTATAAGTTAATCTTAAAATTTTTGTATTTTAAATAATTTTAAAAGATTGAAAAAAATAAAAAAAAAATCATGATTCACCCTTCCAGCTGGCCCACCCAGATTGGGTTTTGGATTGGCTCATAATCTTCTATACTGTAATCCACAACCTAGTAAGCTCATTAAGATTAATATAGTAAATTATAATATAATTAAATAATTTTAAATTCATTTTAAATTCACCCGAACCCATACAACATCTCTATCTAAGGTTATTTTACATATACCCACAAAACGTGGGGTCGCTTAATCGACAGTTTACTTCACAAACTTGGGGGCGGCGACAACAGGGACTGATAATATATATGGTAATAAATGTCAGTGCTTCATATATATATATATATATATATAGATATAATAGTTATGAAATCGTCAAATTTGCCTGCCAAAACCATTCTTTGGCTGTCTCTGTGAACACCAATAATTATTTTAATGAAGCTGATATCATGGCCCATAGTTTTGCGCTTCCCCTCTTCAGCCTCCCCGCTCCCCTATATATCCTCGCTTTCTCCTCCTTCCCCCGCACCGTTCCCTCTCAGCAGCCCTCAGCGTCGCTGTTCACATTTCCTCAACTCTCTTCCCAAAGGGATTCAGCCGACAGGTTCGGTGCCTGTCTGGTGCTGAAGGTTTCGTATCGATCCGAGGATTTGTAGGGTTGGCTTCGATCCGACGGGTTATTGTCGGGTCCAGGAAGAATGAGGATAGGGGCGAGATTAGTGGATCACCATCATCCCCACAATCATACTAGTGGCAGTAATGGCGGCAACAGAGTTGCATACATCAGCAACAGTAAGGTTACAAGGAAGAAGAGATGCATCAGGAAGGTGAAAAGGCATCCTACGGCCCTCCAGGAGCTGTTCGATGCGTGCCAGGGCATTTTCAAGGGCCCTGGTACCGTCCCGCCTTCTGAGGACGTGCAGCGGCTCTCTCGCATCCTCGGTGAGTCCAATCGTAGCTTCGTTCGGTCAAGTTTTTGGCACCTTTCGGCATCCTCGAAGACAGTTTCCGGCAGAGTGAAAGCGAGATCCCTCCCCTTATATCTGCATCGGATCCCTCTGACAATTAGCCCCTTTGACATGCTGCAGATGACATGAAGCCTGAGGATGTCGGGCTGAGCGCGGAACTGCAATTCTTCAAGACCAGAAAGGGGACCAAGGGCCCCCCCAAAGTGACCTATACTACCATATACAAGTGCAACAACTTCTCGGTAAGACTAACTATCCGCACTTCGCCTCGGCGATGCAAAGCTGCAAGATCCATTGCACCCTAAGTTTTGCTAACTGAACTGTCTGATTATGATCTTCTGTTTTCGCTTCGTTTCCCTTCTGCAGCTTTGTATGTTCTTTCTTCCTACTGGCGGTCTGATCCCTCTCCACAACCATCCCGGGATGACGGTGTTCAGTAAGCTCTTACTCGGCTCGATGCATGTCAAGTCCTACGACTGGGCAGATCCAACCGATCCGACAAACGCCTCCGCGGCACCCTCTCACTGTAAAGCATCCAACTAAGTCCTTCATTTAAATCGTAAAAGAAGTAGCAGAGGTAAAATCTCAGGGCAGTTCTCTGACGGATCTTATATCGCATTCTCTCCCAGTCAGACTGGCTAACGTTAAGGCCGACCGCGTCCTCACAGCACCCTGCGATTCTTCCGTGCTGTATCCCACGACGGGAGGCAACATCCACGCGTTTACGGCCATTACACCGTGTGCGATTCTCGACGTTCTCGGCCCTCCTTACTCCAAGGAAGACGGCCGGGATTGCTCGTACTACAAAGAGTTCCCCTACGCCGCGTTCTCCGGTAAGTGAAGCTCTTCCCCTTCCCGGATTTTTGTATTGAGGCCATGCCGGTATCCCTCCCCCCACTCGATGGTTGTCGAAAAAACCGTACGGTTCGAGTCCGGACGTCCCCCTATCGCGGGGCATGCGTACAAGGAGATGAGGAAACTTTTCGTTTACAGAGATTGGCACGTGATATATTCTTCTCTACGGAAAAGAACGGCACTCGCTGAATCATGTGATGAAAATGCATCATGGGCAAGCGATGCCAACTGATTGCTTTCTTTCTCTTTTTCTTCCTTGCTCTGGAATTTTTTATTCTCTTATGAAAAGTTATTTTAAACATATTAAAATTCTCTTGACTTACATAAAATTAATTATATGTTTTCTATTTTATTACTTACAAAAGACAAATTTTTAAGATTATTAACTATTAAATATCTGGTAACTCAGATTTTATCCTGTGAAATCTGTTGATCTAGTACGATAATACTGTGATTTGACAGTATGATGTGAATATTGGACCAAATCATGTCAGCATCACATTGGAAAGATATGCCAAACCTGCAAGATTCCATAGGATCGTGTCTGAGATTTCGCTTGTTAAATGGATGGTGGAGTTTGAAGTAATGAGATAAGAATTATAAGAGTGAAAGGAGTCAAAATTTATTTATTTTTCCTTTTCAAATGATTTCGGTACCTTACCCGACTCCCGTATTGTTAACGTGTTTCACTGAGCTGAGACATCTGCTCACCTTCGGACACTGTCCCATAATTTATTAATGGAAAATTAAGGCCTACCCGAGTGAATTATTTCGAGCAAGAGGGCCGAGTCGACCTGACTAACGAATTTCGTGCCAGCGCAGATGGAGAGGCAGCCGGTCCGGGTAAAGACGAGGGCGGACCCTACGGCTGGCTGGAGGAAATCGACGTGCCCGAGAACTCGCACATGGACGGGATCGAGTACCTGGGCCCGCAGATCGTCGAGCCATGCAACCCCTAGCGGCACTCCTCTGTTCTTCACCTTCGAATTCTCCTACGACACATGTGCAAGTTTCGTCGTCCGTCACCGAGTTTTCCGTTGACGTATACATCCTCTTTTTGCTGCGGTCGTGTGTAGAGTTGACAAGTACGAGCTTTCTGGTCGTATGTTCCATCCACATGGGATGTTTGTGGGTGTGCGTGTGTGTGTATATATACATGTATATATATGTATGTATATATATATGTGTATACTGTGACAAGGAGAGCTCATAGATTGTATCTGAAACAGTGGGTCGCAGCTACTTGTTTTGCACCTGACCTGGCAGAGACTCTTCTTCGGACAACGAAGTCTTTTCCTTAAAATTATTATTTTTTAAAAGTAATTTCTAAAAGGGGGTCTGGTCGACGCGAAAAGAAGAAACAAAATCCTCTGTGGACATCGCATGGTGTCTCAGCGTCATCCGTATACCTAATTATGGCTGATGGCACTTGGGTAAAAGGAATGTCTGCTAGTGGTTTCGTCTCTCTGCGTGTCTGGCGTAGGTCATCATCTTGTTCATCCATTGCCCACTGTAACATGTGTCGGGAATTCCAGGCGGAGGAAGGAAGGAACGGACGCTGTCGTTTCGAGCTAAGGCCTATGGAGGAGATAGAAAGAGCCTGCACGTGTATGGAGAGTATGTATCCGAAACGGATACAAATTTTATCATATTGGGTAGTTTATCGGTAAAATTTTAAATAAATTTCGACTAAGGACCGAGCAATGAGTTAAAGAAACTGTCGGTTCAGATGCACACGAAACCAGGTATAAAAGATGTTGAGTGCGATGCACTCTTACCTCTTAATACTATTTCATATGTATTCCCATTCTTAAGCCGTAAAAACCATTGAACTTAACTCAGTAAAGTTCTAATTGAAATGATAGTTATCCACTATTTCTCCAATATATTATATTTAAATAATCTATACATACTTGATAATAATAATAATAAGTTTTTTTGGTGTAAATCATCTCGAACACAGAAGTCATTGGACCTGATTAATACAGATTCGAACCCAATCTATCATAAAAAGTTAAAGTTTTGTTAGTGTAAATTTATTTTATTCATAAAATTCGAATATATATCTTATTAAAAAAAAGATATTCCAAATTATCTCAAATAACCTACAAGTGATAAAGTAATTATAGTAAATGAATAAAATTACGAAGATTTTATGCTACATATGACTATCACAGTTTAATATTTACAATATATATATATATATATATATTCTAACAGCCTACTCGGTAGCATAGTTTTCTAACAAAGTCCAGTTTCTACATTTAAATAATGAAGTTCTTGGAGCCCCAGTATACTAAAGCAAACCCACGGAGATGACAGGCTGGGCTGGAATTTGTGGCGGCGGCGGCCGTTTATGCAGTCGCCGACTTACTGTGGGGAAATAGACGGTGGAATGACGGCTCATCTTTCTTGCTGCCACTCCACCGATTCAGTGGGCCCATGCCCCCTCGGCTGGGGAGCTCAGTTTGCGGCTGGGAAATGGGCCCAAGTGGGCTCGTGCTGGAATCTGCCGAGGTGGCTGGGCTAAAGATGGCTGATCGGAGGAGGACGAGGAGGCCACGGATGTCCTCTGTTCGGTGAGAGCGGCCCAGCGGATCGAAGAACAACCGGCGCGACGACATGAGTGGAGTCCGTGAAATGGACCTGGCGTATGAACAATCATTTTCAGGAGTCTCGCTCTCGCATCTCTAAGAATGCAAAACCTTACCCAAGAGAGAGGATGATCAAGACGCCGATAGCTTCCCCCTCGTGGTTCGGCGAATAGCTAGAGAAGACACCTCCGATGGGGTGAGAGTATGCCGGTGAGCTGACACTGAATGTGCAGCAGTACATCAGATTCAGGGTCCGAAACCATCGAGAATAGGCACCTGAGAATTAGTGTTAGATCCTGAATTGTACGGTATACTGTTCAGTTAGTCAATCCGTTTCTGCAATTACTTTAATATGTCATTCCATATTCAAATATTATAAATAAAAAAATTATAATTAAAATAATTTTACTTCTAAAAAAGTCGACACCAAAATATTATGAGTACGCATGGAAAAGTTTATTGAAGCATTCGTCATATACACCGTTAATTAGCATCGCAAGCACGAAGTCAAAGATGGATAGATGGGTGTCCCCCCAAGCACATATTTTGAATATAGTGTACAATAATTTATTTCTACGCTCACTAATTTATTCAACAATCAGCTTGCAGCCTTGTCGGCATAGGATTAATTACCCGTGTGTACCTCTTGGAAATTATAAATTAAGTGTGGGGCACATGCTTCTGAAGTCAACTGTCCATATAACGTCACCTAGTATAATGGTAAATTAATAATACATACTAAGTTATATTTATGATTCAAAATTCTCAAAAATTAGTATTTAAAATTTAATTAATAAATCTTAAACTATATAATATATTGTCCAGTGAATTAGTTAATTGTTACAGTGTCCGATACCTCCGACATAAAAAAAACTATCCATGTAATATGCATATTTATTATACATATCTAGAAAATTAGAATATCTAAAAAAAATTAGATTGCAACAAATACTGTATTAATTGCTATCATTAACATATTTTAAAACCGTATTCAAGTACTGATTCTTCACATTTTGACGCCGTCCGTTTTCTAATATCAGTGGATTTTATGCTATTTAAATAATAAATAATATATTATATTATTATCCAATAAGATTATGTTTTTAGTTAAACGGCTATAACCTCTTCATACCGTACTGTGGTATCGGAGTAAATTGCTGTAGAAGCCTAGGCAGAATCTCGAACATGAGGCTCGTGGTTGGCCGTGGTCCGGGCGTGGAAGGAGAGTGGCAAATTAGTCACAGGATTTGGGCCCAGAAAGCAAAAATGCCGCGTACTTCACGGCCAGATAATTTACCTTTTCGTATTCTATTTTAATATGATTTAAATATAAATCAGACGAAATTAAATTTACTAGGCTTAAATCCAACTTGGCATCTCTAGGGGGAAACCCCGTCAACCTTTGCATAGACACTGCACCGAGTGGCGCATAGCAATACCTCATCTCGCTTTATTTTTTTATTTTCGACAAATTTTATATTTTATAAGGTTCCTGATATTAATATATATATTTATATTTAACAGTACGGTTATTGATTGTCAGGTATCCAACTGGCTGTGATCCGGCCCAGAAAATGGACTTTTTTATTTTTAAAAAAAGACGAACTACGGAAAAATGATTTTTTTATTATGCAATAAAAATGATTTAATCACCGATTTGTCGATCGAGCACATTCCAGGGAGGGCAGGTTTAGATGCTTCCCCTGCACAAGCATCGTCAGTTTCATCTGATACTGTTCTGTCTAATAATTGGCCACAAATTCTCAGACTTAGGATTCCGATTGATCAGCTTGGCTGTGGGGGTTTTTTTTTTTTATAGTAACTAACTTATAAATCAATATTAATCTATAATCGGATTGAGATCTTTAAAAAAAATTTTATCTACTATTCTCACAGCCTAATATTCGATTTTTAAATAATTCATTTAAGATCTAGTGAGAAAATTAATAATTTAATCTTTATGTACTTTTACGTTTTTATTTAATGAATATTGCATTTCAATTTGCTACCATGTAAATATTCCGATGTACTATTACCTGATTTCCAACAGACTGGTTGAATCTGTCGGAAATAGCTCCGACCGATTCCTGGGTTATCCACTTCCACTTGGGGATTAAAAAAAAAAAGAGGAGGAAAAAGACGGTAAAAATTCTATCACTTGCCATTTAGCTCCCTCTACCTTACCTTATTTATGTTAGAAAGTTACAATTGAAATTCTACAGATATATATATTATTA
>CXYZ01003352.1:3114234-3129448 GCA_900006705.1 Sonneratia caseolaris | reverse complement strand
CCCGGTCCGACCTATGAACCCATGAAACCATACCTTGACCGGTTCCTAGTCCGATCTAGTTTTAAAAACTATGATTTCAACACGCGGCTATCACTTACAATTGAGCTACCCTTATTAGGTCCTTTTAAGAGTTTAATAAATTATGATTAATTCATATTTAAATTAGGTGGAGGATTAAAAGTAGAATTTATGATGATAATTTGGGTGAGAGTATTTCCTGATTACCATGAAAAAATGGCCAGTTCTATAATTTTATAGGTGTTATTAAAGCAGAATGAATTTACTGCCTAGAGCGAAATCTAAAAGGGAAATTGTCCATTTTCTTGGGTAGCTACCAGATTTTGGATTAGTTTTGAAGTTTTCCAATCAAACCTGCATTTTGCCTCTCATGGTAAGTGAGTGAGAGAGACACAATCTCCATCGTCAACTAATTATCTTAATTACATGACGTAGCATTATCATTTTACTTGCAACGCGTGCGGCGACGGTCCACATCGGTCGGTCGATGCCACCTTCTCTTCGAGAGCGACTCGGACGATATCTTACTAGGAAATGGCACAATAACGACATTGTTAATTAATACATGGAATTTGAGGCTGATCTCCCCCGAGGCACGGACTCTCTGCAAGTCAACTGTCAATAACATATATATATATATATATATATATATCAGATCGCACCGGATCGATACAAGAAGGAAAGCCCCACTTCGAAGCCGGTGTCCGTATCTATCTTAATATTCAAGGCTCATTTATGATAATACTTGGTTGGGTACGTGTACTTTCGCACGAAAGGGATGATATCATAGAGATAACATCGGCATCGATCGGTGGTTTCAAATTTCTTCCTTCGAGTAAGGTCTCAGATTCAAATTATGCGATTCAAAAGAATTTATGTTAGAAGAGTTTCAACCGAATATTCGTACATTTGTGTTAATAATAATATTATTATATTTTACATGATTAGACTCATCACCTCGACAATCTCTCTATCTAGCCCACCCAAACACAAAAAAAAAGAGCAATTTAATTATAGTCCACAATATAGATTAAAGAATGGTTTTATTGAATTATGTGAATTTCTTTATCATTTTTGAATTTTCGGTGAATTTTTCTATAATCGTACTGTCGTACATGCACATATATGTACATAAGTATCTACACAGAAATCCACAGATCCCAGAGGAGCAGCCGATGAGAGCTGTACATAAAGCACCGCTTTTCGTCAAGATTTTTTTTTGAGGTGGAGAGAGAGAGAGAGAGAGAGAGAGAGAGAGGGACTCTTGTTGGTCATCTGATTCCTTGTCCGAGCCGTAGAATCTCTCTCCAAAACCTCCCGCATTGGCACAGAAACTAGCTGGTCCAAGAAACGGACAGAGACCGAGGTAACCGAGAGTCGGTTCAAATCCCAGCTCTGAGCTCAAATTTGTGGTCGAGGGAGGGAGGGAGGGAGCAGCGGGCTGAAGAGGAATAACCAGGCGAAAATGGGGAAGATTGGTGGGCGGTTGCGGACGGCGCTGCTGGTCGTGGCGGTGGCCCTGCTGGCCAGGTCCGCGACGGGGGTGGCATGCCGGCGGCAGGCGTACGCGACGATGATGTACATGGGGACGCCGAGGGACTACGAGTTCTACGTGGCGACAAGGGTCCTCATCAGATCCCTCGCCAAGCTGAAGGTCGACGCCGATCTGCTCGTCATCGCCTCCAAGGACGTGCCCCCTCGCTGGGTCCATGCTTTGTGAGTCCCCCCCCTACCCCCGACAAGTCTCTCTCAACCCAAAAGGAAAATAAGAATAAACAAATTCTAGAAAGGAAAAACGTTTTTCAAATTCCCCTGCGTTTGAGCTTCCTGCATTCATCCATGGCGCCGCTTCACGATGACGTTTCGCCTCTTCTTCTTTCTGTTGCCCCCTCCGTTACTGTCCAATCCGTGGAGACTCTCGCCTGTGAGCGCTGCGCCGGCGGTGCAAATATAAATCCGGCGTCTCCTTCCCCCGCGGGGCTACCAAAACTGCCATTTCCTGCTGGGTCCGACTTCTCTTCTTGTGTTCTGCTGCTATGATCAATCAATCCGTGCTCCAGGACTCATGATCGGCCACACATGTACTGTCTTGGTTTTCCACTGGTAATCCATGGTACAGCGGATTGTTTCTCCGTGTCTGGTTCGTCTGTCACCACAGGCAGATTTCAGAGGAGCATGTGCCATCTACCTCCAGTTTTCCATTTTCTGTCCGTTTCTGTGTCCGGGAAAACAATTTTCGCACTTTGCCCAGAGGTATATCCGGGAAAGTTCCCACCTTGGAAAAAAAAACGTCTTTTCCGAATTATAGTTAGCCCCTAAAATTTATTTTATTTTATTTTATTTGAATTGGATGAGAGCTCTCCCAGGTTTACCTGTTAAATTCTTACGTTGATTTTTTTTTTGGTGCTCACTATCATTAAATAATTTAATTTTGAGTCGATTTTGATTATTATTAATAAATTATATTCATATTTTTAAAATTTTCTGAGAAATATTTACCAAATTTATTACTTTTTTTTGACATTTTTCAATATTTTCCTATTTTATTTAGCAAATGGTAAAATTACTACATTTTTTTCGCATACATCAACTAATATTTAAAAATTCGGTTATCTCTTGTCGATCCAAATTCAACTTGGATTGGTTTAACAGTATTTCTCGAGACTCGAGCTCGAATACACGACCATCATGCCGTATATATCCATACAAGTATTAGTTAATCGAACCCATCAAGAGTGAGAGAGCTTGAATGAGTCTAAGGTCGTGGAACCTTGTAACTGTTGGTCCGTAAAACACAGACGTTTTTCTACTCGGATGTGTGATGCTCAAGATTTCCATATTCCTTCGACTTACGGTCGTTGGTGCTGTCTCCTTCTTCCCCCCCTTTTTCTCCTTGTCATTATTTGATTTTGATCCGATGCGAATGCATTTGACACATGACAATAAATCCTTATTTTAATTATTATTTTTTGCGAGGAAATTCCACCTCGACCTCACCACGTCACCACGTCGAGCCGCTCGGGTGGAGGGACAGGGTGGGTGAGGGGGGGGGGGGCCCACTTCTTGTTCCACGGGAGTCGTGGTGATTCGAGTGATTGTCTCCTGCCTTGTCCTTTTCCCCGCTTTTTCGCTTCTCCTCCATTTGATCGTCCCCGCCCCCTGTAGGACTGCACCCCTCCACCCAACTGACTGCCTTAACTAACTTCCGGTTTCCGAGTATAGTCCGACGGGAGAATTTCGTAGTTTCCCGTCCCCAATGCAGTCATTGATTGATGGCATATGCACCGCGACACACTCCGTCATTTGCCGTCGTTTTAGTAGTCCACTGGTGAAACAGTCGTCAATTTTTACCTCTCATTCGCCGGTGAACAGCGAGTTCTCCGGCAAGACCCCGTCTCTTCCAACCCGCGACCTGGCTTCCCTTGGAAAACACCAGAACAGGGAAGTTTGGTCTTTCCCGAGTGCGAGGAAGTTACGGAAATTCCATCCGTCAAAAGCTCGATGGGCTGCTGGCTTCTTTTGAGTGTTTAATCCAGACAGCCCAGGGTGTGTTTCTCGAACATGCTTCGTGGTTTGGTCGTATCTTCGCGCTCCCGTCCTCATGGACTTGTTTGTCTTGGCATGCCTTATTTCACTCTTTTCCATGAGTAAAAAAGGAAAGCCGCTGATCTATCAGTTGTTTCCTCCCTGGTGAATAGCGGGGAAGATGGGGCAAAGGTGAAGAGAGTGGACAACCTTAACAACCCGTACAAGAATCGGCAGAATTTCGACTGGAGATTCAAGCTCTCATTGAACAAGCTCTATGCGTGGAGCTTGGTTGAGTACGAGAGGGTTGTCATGTTGGACGCGGACAACCTCTTCCTCCAGAAGACCGACGAGCTGTTTCAGTGCGGACAGTTCTGTGCCGTGTTCATCAATCCCTGCATCTTCCACACCGGACTTTTCGTGTTGCAGGTAGAGGATCTTGCTTATTATCGCCTTCCAGAGCACAGCTGTATCAAGGATCATGCTTCATTAAGATAAATTCTCGCATTATTCAGATTATCAAACAAATGCGATCTCTTAAATTCTCAACCCAGATGAGTGGCAGAACATCAAGTGTCTTGTCTTATCTTTTGTTGTCATATTCATGTTACTGTGTGTGCAAATAATTTTTGCAGCCATCCATGAAAGTGTTCGACGACATGGTTCATCAGCTCAAGATCGGGAAAGAGAATCCCGATGGAGCAGACCAGGGCTTCATCTGCGGCTACTTCCCCGACTTGCTGGATCGACCGATGTTTCACCCTCCCGCTAATGGCAGCAGACTCGCCGGAAACTTTAGGCTCCCCCTGGGTTACCAAATGGATGCTTCTTACTACTGTGAGTAAATAAGTTAAGCTCACCCCTGAGTTCTTAGTTGCCATATTCTACATAGTAGTTTGTTTACCGGGGATTCTAATGGACTTGTTGGATTCAGATCTGAAGCTCCGGTGGAATATACCCTGTGGACCCAACAGCGTGATCACCTTCCCCGGTGCCCCGTGGTTGAAGCCCTGGTACTGGTGGTCGTGGCCCGTCCTACCGCTGGGGATATCATGGCACCAACAGCGTCTTCAGACCCTCGGGTAAGTGCTCGTATCTGAATCGTATCTGAATCGGGGTTTCGGATTCTTGAAAGCCAACGAATCTGTGTGTATAATGCCTGGTTAGGCTGTGTGAAACTTGTTTCAGACGCATGGCTTATTTCCCTGGCAGGTATGGAGCAGAGACGCCCTTTGTAGTAATCCAATCAGTTTTCTACCTGGTCATGATCGCGATGACCCGTTTGGCTCGACCCAGCTTCTCGAAGCTCTGCTACCAGCGAGCGACCGACAAGAACACCTCCCTGATCCAGACATCCCTCAAAGCGGTCGCCGTCTCTTCGATACTCGCATCCTACATAATCCCATTCTTCCTGATCCCCCACACGATCCACCCGGTTGTCGGGTGGAGCCTCTACCTGCTTGGCGCGCTCGCCTTCTCGTCCATCGCCGTCAACGCCTTCAAGCTGCCGGCATTCACGGTGCTGGTCCCCTGGGCTGGGATCCTCGGGGCGCTGCTCGTGATGGCCTACCCGTGGTACATGGACGGTGTCGTCAGGGCTCTGGCGGTGTTCGGCTACGCATTCTGCTGCGCTCCCGTGGTGTGGTCGGCCCTCATGAGGGTCTTGGCGAGCCTTCAGGTGTCGCTCGAGAGGGAGGCCTTCCTCCCGAGATTAGGCGAATCCACCCCTGCCCCAGGGTCTAACAAGTTGTACTAACAGGACGAGGATCCTCTCGAGATTTTATTCTTTCTGATTGCAGTCCCTACATCTTGCACCGTAGAATTCATTTGACTGACATGGGGTTTGCTTCGATTGGAATCGGAATTACTTTGCTCTGCCATAGTCGTCAAATTCAGCTCTATGGAGAGACGAAGCCCCTCCGAGGCGAATCAAACTCCACAGGGGTCGGTGGTGAGACTCGCTGTGAGCTTGCAGCATTCTCGCCCTCTATGCCATTGCTATGAGCAGCAAAACGAAACGGACTCGAGAAGGCTTCGAACTTGCTGGGAATTCGATCACCAGAGGATCAAAATATCCCACTTTCACCGTACGCTTGGGTCTGGACTGAAGTGATACAAATGCTAAAAGAGGGGTTGTGGGGAAGGCAAAGGAGAATGAGAGAAGAAAAGGAATACAACATGGGCTGAGGGATTGAAACTAACTACTTCATCCTTCCACCCCACCGAGAAAGTAGAGATCAATCCGTTAGACTTTAGGTTTGGCAAATTAAAAAGGGACTCTTTGCATCACTGCCAATATAATGAACAAATCATCTGTATAAACTCTTCACCTACCAGATGAACTTAAAATGACCCACCCAAAAGCCTCCGGCACCGTTTCATATGGGTTGATCGTTTCAGTTATGGTTTTAAGATGGAGCACCGACGAATCGCTTTCAGACGGTAGCCAACTGTGCATGCTGAGGCCATTGGCACTTTCAAGGCTAAAAAAGGCATATTCTTCTAGATTTCTAAAACCAATCTGGTGCCTTTCTTCCCTGAAGACACTGAAGGAGCTGGATCGTGTGACCTTAATTTGTTTGAAACTTTGCTCTCATAACATTAGAGAAGCACCATCCCCGGCTTTTGGGTCGACCGCACAGAACAAAACTTGATATTTACATCTTCCAGCAACCTCGATGACAGGGTGTTGACGGAGAAGGAGAGGGAGCTCAATATCAAAGTTCCACTTCCTGGAGTTCATTGAAGCTCCCTCCACCATTCATAGGCATTTGTATCGGAGGAGGATGGTCGCTAGGCATGAAGGAGGAGGGGCCAATGCCTAGTTGCTCCCCAAGAGTTTTGATCTCAGCATTCTTCAGGGGAGGACTGAAAGAATCATTGAAGCTCCCACTCCACGAGGCCGTTCGGCGTGAGTTGGATTGGAAGGAACTCTCTGCTTCCACCATTGATGCTCTTCTCGGGATATTGCCCATACTTGGGAACCTCTGCATGGAAGTCATTTGTGAAGGGCCTGAAGATGAAGGGATCGGATCATAAGCTGCAGAAGTTGAGGGAGCTTCATTCATTACAGGCTCTTCCTGTCTACTTTCTGCAATGGGCTCCATTTGTTGCCGCTCAGATGGTGCTGCCACTGTAGAGGGAATAAAGAACTTTGGGGTACCAGCATTGCCAGTAGGTTTAACAACTGGAACAGATGGTGACTGGAATAGATTTGCTGGGTTCCCACCACCTTTATTGAAAGTGTCAACGTACCTGAGAAGAATTTTAGCATGAATTGATGCCCTCATTAAAATGGAAACTGACAAGCGGAAATGAAAACTTTTAGGTATCTGTTTAGTGCAAGAAGACTCCTCTCCATTTTGTAGAAAACAAAACAAGGAGAGAAATGCGCACGGTTCCATTTTCAACAGCATTCTGACATACAAAACAAGCTTAGTCCGGGTGTTTTCAGCTAACTTTCCTCATTATACAGGATAAAAAGACATAATTTTAAATTTCCTCCCATCTTCTAGATGCTACAATGACCCATGATTGTCGATGATATGTTTGATAGCACATGATTGCATATATAATATTTCTTGTTAGTATTCAGCCAAAAATAAAAAATTTTCTGGTTAAACTTGGTTGGTCAAGCAGCAGGGAAAGAACAATAGAATTTGGATGAGCTAAAACGTGAATAATTACCTTGACCGAACACCCATTCGTCCACGAGCTGAAAATTGATTGGAGCTAGGAGGCATGGGGGGAATTCCTGAGGGCTGCTCTTGAAGTGGTGTTGGACTTCCATTGGTAACAGATCCTTCACTCTTAAGAGCTGATTTCAAGTTGTAGTCAGATGTCCCATTCTGGAAAGCTGCAGCAGTTGGAGGAGGAGGCAGAGCAGCCTCTTCTGTAGGGGGTTCAGCACCTTCCTCAACCCATCGCTTGAGCTTTTCATCGTAATAAAATTTATTCTTCTCCCCCAATTTAGCCTGGATTGAACAGCAGTTGAAAATTCAAACAGCATGCCAAAAATATTTATAAGATGACTTCTGATGCTCAAAATGAAGTATAATTCACAAGAAATCACCTGCCGATCTGAGCGGGGTCTCAAGACCAGTCCCACCGTCTTCTGCAAAAGCTGTGAACCAAAACCAAATCGACTAAAGCGTGAAGTGCTCCCAGAAGCAGAAGCTTTCTCTCCACTAGCTGAACTAAATTCACTTGATGGATTAGCCTGGCATCATATTGCTCAGATCAGATAAAGTTTGGGTAACAGAAGTTAAAAGGAAAACAGATATATTTACTTCTAATTTGAAATAGTAAGAAATTTGGGACCTGTCTTGGGCTACGACCAAAATCTGGCTCGGAAACACTTCTATTAGGAACTGTCATTCGGTTGTTATCACCTGTCCACTCACTAATGGGCTCCATTGAAAGAGAAGGCACTAGCAATGTCATGCCTGGAGCTGATTGACTGTTTGGTACTTTCTGGTCCATCAGATGGTTAAATTGATGGCTACCTTGGACAGCCGGTGAGGATGTTGATGGAGCCAGAGGAGGTAAGCCACCACCATTGACTACCCGATGTGCAGTGCTATCAAAAAGGTTGAGCAACTTCCGAGCTAAATTTGCAGAATATCCTCCCTGTGAAGGGAACAAGCTGCTTCAAACACAAAGGCTGCATTTTTCTTTTGTCATGGCTATATATAATTATGGCAAAGAGGGCACTACCTGCTGATGGATTTTTATTCTCTCCTCCAGTGATAACACCACCTGTTTCCACATCTCTAATTCAGGTGCTCGCCCAGTTTTGAGAGATCTCAACAAGGCTTGGCAGTACCTAAAACAACCCCAGGAGTTAGCTGCACATATAAAAACTACCAGCCAAGAGGCAAGTGAAGGGAAAGTATCAAACACTTACTTCAGCGAATCTGAGATCTTTCCCACCTCAGCTAGCATGTGAGCATAAATGATCTTATAAGGCTGAAATGGTAGAAGAATAAACTGAGAGTTTCCGAGCACTTTGGAGTATTCATACAGCTCGGTTCTCTGCCCAAAAAAAACAAAGCTCCCCAGTAAATATCGTCCTGAATTTCAGCTTTATAAAACATGATGTTTTAATGGAGATGGCTAAAATACTCCCATCAACATTTCCAGTCTGTCTTCCAGTTTCCCACGCATAATTGCTATTGAGCACTCTGAGCTATCCATCACATTCATTACTTGATGAGATAAGCATTACACGGTCAAAAAACTCCTATTGAAATGGCTTTGGCTTGGGCTCAGTCAACAGTTACCTATCAGTTATGCCCCATCTACCCAACAAAGGCACAACCTATGTAAATCATCACTCCAGGAAAATCATGCAACAAAGGATGAATATTGAACTGTCACCCATGTATGATGAATTTAGCAGCAGAAGTTACAAAAACAACTGCAAATTTGTCAAAATAACATCCAAATTAGAGGAAGAGAGTTATACAAGCCAGGAGAATCACAGGGCACCTGAATAGCCTCAGGGCTAGCATAAGTTCGTGGACATTTCCAGTGGTCTGCTCCAACAAGACATACTCTTGCACTATCTGAATATGCCTCAAAGTTCACTTCCGCAACTAAATAACATATATGTGCTGCCATATTCTGAAACGCAAAGCTGTGTTAGATCCAGTTTCCAGCCTTCACAGAGAGAGTTCAAGAGATAAGGAATGGCAAACACAGCATACCTCATTACGTTCCTTCCATAGGCAGTCCCCTAGATGCGTTATTACAAGTTCATCACCTTTTGTTCTGTTTGCTGTAATTACAGCCAGATTTTCTTCCCAGTCTTCAAGCATACAATTGGCTCCAAACTGCACCAACAGCCCAACAGAAGGTCACTGTCAACATTCATTATTGATACATTACAAAATTGAGATACCGTGCTTTCTTTTTGAACTCAGGAAACACAAACAAAGCTGGTCCCGATTTTTAAATGTTACAAGAAACATTATTTCTCTTCAGCTTAGTTTTCGAATAAAAATTCCATTTTCCACCTGAATCACAAGGTGAAGATATATTTAAGCAACAATAACATCTAGAAGATTGTAGACCCAAATGAGCAGGGAAGCCACATAACAAGGCAAAGATCTATTCAAGCACATAAAAGTATTAGTGGAAAGTTATACCTGAGCTGGCTGCTGAGCCATATTTGATTCATGAGGAACCCTAGTGACAGAGGTGTTCTCTGATGAAAAGACTTCAGCAGGCTGCCCAGCAATTAGCAGGCATAATGTCCGCAAAGGTGACCCTGGAACCAACTGATGTAGTGCCATTTGCTTTACCGTATCTACATAGTACTGCAATTAAAAAGAGCCAGATCCCCTCAAAACACAATAAGAGAAGCACAACACCCTACCTAACTTTACAGAGGTATAGAAGGGTGTTGTGGAGGGTGGGGTGGTGTGAGCAGAAGTTAAAAAAACCTGATCCCCTAGCTGTGAAGCAAGTACAAGGGCTGGTCCCCACAACTGACCATCTTGTGCAATCTGCAGAGCTTCTTTTTTCTTACCAGAGACCAGAAGATTCTGTACCTCAAGGGCAGTTGCCTGCAGAAATATGAGTTGGATCATAAAAAAGGACCAGTTGTCCCATAAAAAAGAAACCAAAAACCCCGGAAATATAATACCTGAGCCTGTCCTGCAGGAGGCAATAACTGCAAACACTGCCTTTGGGCACCATGATCACCAAACTGTGCACCATTTCTCTTTGTGGAAGCAAACAATTTAGCAACTGCAACTTCAGGACTATCACCTCCCTAAAATAAGATTAACACAAGCCATATAGCTCTTAAGGTTCTGGAAAATATAAGAATTGACAAATGCAAGGACCTTGAAACAAAACAAGGCAGAAACTGCAGTTCAACAATAGAGGTCTAAGATCAACTACTGTATTGATTCTTAAAGTCTTTGCTAAATGTATTTCAGCCTGTCAACCCTTTTTACCAGGAGGACAGATTAACCAGCAGGTCGCTGAGTGCAATCATGTATACAAGAAACCTAAAGCACTTTTTTCCTTATTTAAGTTCAAATATATACTGTAATAATGCATAAGAAAAATTGCCTAAAAACAATGAATCCTCCAATACAAGAAATTCAAACTATAGAATCGTTATATTTGATACTAGAAAACATATTCGGTCATCCTTGAACATGCACATCCTCAATTTTAAAAATTCTCTGATCTGTCAATTTCTTCATGAATAAGGAGAAAGCTAAGGCTCGAAAGTCTACAAGTAAATTGAGCACTTGGGAAAAGCAACACAATCAACGTAAAGCAACAAACGAAATCATGTGGAAAAAACTGAACAGCTAAAGACAAGTAAATGACTGAAACTTCACACACAAGAATGCAAACAAGCCATCCAACAACCAATGTAATAATTTCATCTCAACCTAATATCTCAAAATGAAAATTTCTAACAAGGTCGGCAAATAGAAGTGAACAATTGTAGTTTATTGCAGTTTACCTTTAATGACAGATTGGTGCCAAAAGGAGATCGAACTTTACCATAGTGTTGACAGGCTATCTTCAGCAAAGATAGGAGCAACCTCAAAGCTTCTGCTTTCCTATAATCTAGATCTGATGAATCACAATTTCCAATCCTCTCATCGATCCATTTATTCAACTCCTTATTCCCAACACTTCCACCAACCAATGGACCAGGAAAAGACTGGTGGCACAAAGCATGAAAATAGCCCGATCTATTAGAGCTACCATCACCTTTCTGCACTACCTCCATAACGTTGAGGACGGATATTGAGCCTCCAGAAGAATCCTTTAGACGAACAGAAAGAAAGATGATCAGCCATTCAGCATTTTGTGACAACAATACTGTTGTCAGCAAGAATGTTGCTCAGAAATTTGAAAGAGAAGGTAATAGAGTAAAAGCTAATATAAAACGCCTAATCCAGTAAGCTAGAAATGCATGTGAAGCTTTTTCCTGATGTAGCAAACAGACATCTCTTGGGAAAGAAAATCTCTTCTACATTTTTGCAGAAAGAAGGGGAAAAAAAAACAAAAAAGAACTGGGCCCTGAAAATGTTCTATAATAAGACTCATACTAACCTGGGTTCCAAATGATAAGTTACTGGAATCCTTCATAACTATGAGCTTTCCACCAAATCCAAATCCAACCAAGGCATGAGCTGGACGTACTGCAGATGATCTTCCAACATTATGAGCATGAGAAAAGTCATTTGGAGTCTGAAAAGCCTGCTGGCTTGTTGACTTCTGAATCCCATAGATGTCATCTGAGAAATGACCTTGATCCCTTTGCTCAGCTGGTGCCTGATTAGCTGGCCGACTAGGTATAAAGCTATGCATCCCAAATGACCCATTTACCTGACTATGACTTTGATGTGGTATGTCATAAGATCCAACTGCAGCAAAAGAATTTACGGGGCTCTGTTTTTCCATGTGGCTGTTTACAGTTGAAACATATGAGGCATCAAATTGCCGGTCTCCAGCATAACTATCAGGTTGCTGTTGCCATGCATAAGCTGCCTTCTGTTGGTTGTAATGCCCTGCCCAGGGACTACCTTGGTTTTCACTGACAAGCCCTTGTGATGCATGAGTATTAATTTTCCCATAGTCATTATAGCTGCTATCATTATTCTGAAAATCATCATCAGCAGGATTCAATCCATTTTGGTTCTGGTAATCATGACATTGGCTTGCTAATTGATCAGCGGATGTATAGCTCTCCAATGTACGCCACTCTTGTGCAATCATGTCATAGTACCAACCAGGATGTTGAGGGTAAAAAACCATATGCTCTGGGTACCCATTATTTCCTTCAGGGACCTGGTTCCAATTAGAGACTGTCTCAGTTGTTCCAGTCCCTTTAACAGTTCCACCAACAGAATGAGTGGTTTGCTGCATATAATAGATCTCAGATTTTTCCTCAAAGTTACTGGCAGATTCATTCACTGCAGCATTATTATAGCTCTCTCGCACATTCATATTAGTATTGTTACCGTCAATTTGATACCATTCTCCGGAACTTGAGTCATATCTCCAACCTGAGCATAGATTTTCCCAGTACTGGCTACTATTCAAATCCTGTAGGTTACCACTTTGCTCCCCACCCGTGTCATATCCTTGGCCTCCTCCATGTTGTGTATAACTAACTGCGCAGCTTGATCCATCAGCCACATATTCCACACTATTAGACACAATTCTATCATTACTACTAAAATTTTCCTGCATCCCTGGAAAATATCCACTGCTGTCACTCAGGTCGGTGAAAAAATCAGAGTATGAGCCAAAACCATGAGTTCCATCCTGTGACATAGAATCTGCATGAAACGAACTCCATCCAACTTCCTTAATTCCCCCAGAAGATCCAACATTCTTGCTCTTGAAGTGGTCCATCGAACCTTCTGATACCAAACTTGTATTGTTGGATGCAGTGAGAGTATCACACTCAAATGAATTTGAAGAAGCTAAGCTATTAGCCTCTCCTGCAACAACTGCAGATGGAAGCTCGGAACCAGTGTCAATGAGATCCTGCTTTACCACCATCTCAGGCCTAATTTCACTCGTCAAATTGTCTACTACAACACCTGTACCTACTTCTGACTCAACTGCACCGTCAAAATCAAACGAACCTGATGAGGGCAGCACCTTCTTCTCATTTGCCAAGGAGGCATCCACCGATCCATCATCAAAATCCACGGGATCACTTCTTTCTTTCACGTCGAGCTCACCTTCTCCTCCACTGTCCTTGATGCTTAAATTAGAAAAAACATCAGCCACGTTAGGGTCAGATTGAGGGCGTCGTCCCAGGGGTTTAAGCTCATCGTCATCATTGACCAAATTATCAAAGAAATCCTCGTCAGTCTGATCCTCCATGTAGAATGGAGGATTACTAGCCATCAGATGAAAACCCTAGACGTACTCGATCCTGGGCAAATTCACCCTGAAAACCCCGGTTATCCTCGAATTTGTCACGAAATTATTCTGAATGCTAGGAAGCCTCGATCTTCTCAGCTGTGTTATCACGCTGACACCGAGATCGAGAACGGACGCGCCCAGAGTTGCTCCTCAGAATCGATGATGAGACAGCCAAACACCAAATCGATCGATAGTACATTGGCAGCTGAGAGATCTAGGTTTATGAAATCCCTCCAGTGCTGGGATCATGTTCCCTGCAATTCACATGAAACTGCACAGTCAGACTTCGAATCAAACGCATAGAACACAACGCACGAGTACGCCAATGCCACAGAAGCAAGAGAACTTACAGATTCATCGTCAGACTCGGACATAAATGCTGAGAAGAAGGAGGAGGAGGATAGATGAAGAAGATTAAACCAGAGTTACGAGAGAGGAGAGGGGCCAAATTCCGCATCAACATACCAGAGTTAATATATGATTTTTAATATTCTCCATAAATAATTTCACAAAATTAAAAATTATAAAATAAGACAATTTATATTGATTGAGATTGAGCTTGCCCGTAATAGATTGACTTCAACCCAAATTAGATTAACTAGAACCAGCTACAACACGTATGTTGGAGATGGTCAATGCTGGAAATTCCTCTCATTAAAAATTTACATATTAATATTAACAACTCATGGGATATTTCATTTTTTAATTATATGAAGTGAATAATCCATATTTATTACTAATTAAATTCATATAATAATATTAAAATTGTAATTTAATTTAAGACATCGATATCTTAACATATGTTAAAAAAATTACACTGGCAAATATTTTTAATACTATTTTCATTTTAGCTTTTGAGGAAATAATAATATGCCTCAGCAATGTAAGCAGTCGTATAGGCTGTCGACACGTGGACTGGCCATGACACGTAGGCTGGCCGGTAGCTGCTCATTACTTCCCTCCAAAATCTTTGCGACAGATTATTACATCGTTATTTTTCATGTGACCTTTCTACCCATTCATATAGCAGGTACCGGATATGTCGGAGTTGTGTAAAGTGCAGTTTACCGGCAGCTCGTGACTGAATAAGTAGCTTTCATTGAGATCGGATGAACTTAACCTCTTACCATTCTCGCAGTCGTTACTTTCACTACAACACGAACAACCTCGTTCACATCAAGAGCAGGTTTTGTCGCTTCAAGATCCCCTTTTTCTCCTCCTTCAGTTTCCGGCAATCTCATGGTACTCGACGTTACAGTACGTAGCTGGGCTGACAGAGGATAAGACGGAGGGGTAAGTTCTTGTCCCGGCGAGCAACGTAGCCGTTCATAAAGGAGGCCATGTGCGTGCGCATTTGTGGCATTTCAATGGGGATAAGTTGCTTACGGTTTAGTTCAGTTATTATCAAGTTGTTAAAATAATTCGGTTCAGAAATCATAATCACTACAAAATCATCTAATTAGGTGCTATATTGTGGAGTAGGTTGCTTACGGTTCAGTTAAGTTCTTATTGAATTGTAAAAATGATTCGGTTCGGTTCAGACACTATATCGCTAAATCATAACCATTACAAAGTTGTCGAATTAAATTATTTTGAACCGATTTTATGGTTCAGATTAATTAATTTGAACCATTTTTTAAAATTATAAAAAAAATTTAAAAAATGGAATATAAACCGAATCAAAACGAATCACAGACTATATGGAAATGCAAGAAAATAAATAAATATATAAACAACAAAAGAACAACATTAA
>CXYZ01003352.1:3086326-3109736 GCA_900006705.1 Sonneratia caseolaris | reverse complement strand
TAATGGCTATATTAATGATTTTTGTTATAAATTATATTTAAATTATGATATTATGTAAATTTATTAGTAATATTATATTATTAATATTATTTTTTAAACTTGCGATTCAACCCATTGAACTCCCGGTCCGATTCATGAACCCATAAACTCACGCCTACACCGGTTCCTGGTCCGGTCCGATTTTAAAAACTATACTATGAAGCATCGCCTGATCTGATCCATCGTGAAATCATTGGTCCCATCCTTCACGCTAACTCAAGCTACCGTACGTCAAGAGAGAGATTTACCTAATTTCCCAACTCGATCACCATTATTTAATGGCGATGCTGGAAGCAGGAGGCTCCATTGGTGGGATTAGGACACAGAACAAGAACTTCATCGAAAAGGACAGTTAAACGAGAAAATTCACCTAGAGGAAGGAGGACACTGTTACCACTATAAAATTTCCTCCTAAATGAATGACTTAAAATGTTCAAATACAGTGCGGTAATATCAATTTCAGAGATCATGAGATTTTAGATCGAATTCTAGTTAATTTTCTTGAACCCCACCATAATATTCTATTTTAACCGAAAGTTGTGGTGATAATAATAAGATAATCTGAACAAACACACGCACTTTTACACTTTCATGGACCAAGTCGTACATGGGCCAAGTCATGGTCCACACGCACCAACCCCCAGATTTCTCTGTTACGCACAACATGAATTTCCTACAAAAATTCGAAACTTAGAAAAATTATATAAAAAAGATTTATTAGAAAAAAAAAAGAGTCTAGCAAAGTCTTCTGTTGCTCTGCCACTGTTTCTCAAGTCGGTCAGGTCGATCCGACCACGTATCTCGCATACAAGAATGAAGGCAGAAGCAACTGAACTGTGGTTAATGATCTTGTTCAGCTGAAACGGCTGTGTCAGGCAGGTTTCGATGAATAATCTCCGGTCGCATCCTCTGAAAAGCAGTGATCTTGCTCTGCTGTGATATGACCTTTCATGTGAGTGTGATCTCCGAGCAGTGATCAATCGAACGAAGGGAAAAAAAAATGGCGTCAAACGATGGTTCCACTCCCGAGACTTAAAGTCCGTCCCGCTGGCTCAGTGATCTCCCCGTCGGAAACGACGCTCCGGTCATCGTCCTCTTCAGGGGGCGCAGGCAGGTTGAGATCTATCAAGCTGTTCTTTTCATGAAGATTCCCAGCCTTGCTGGAGCTCAGAGGAGACCCATCCCTGGATCCGATCAAGTGGGATCTCTTGTGCCCGCCGAGGGCTTGGCCGGAGCCGAACACCTTGGAGCAGTAGGGGCACTCGAAGACATTATCGGTTTCACCATCAAGCAGCCTACTCCGGCGCTTCTTTGCTCCTCCCTTCGTGTCCAACGCCTTCCTGTGAGTCACCCTGTGGCCGCCCAGCGCTTGCGAGGAGCGAAACGCTTTGTTGCAGACTTCGCAGCGGTGCCGTTTCGCGTCGCTCTTCGCCGCCGTCACCGTCCACTTGTCCCTCGACAGCATCACGAGGCACATAGCAATGGCAACGTCCTCCTCTTCCCCCTCGCAGGGCCGTCTGCGGGCCCGCTTGGGTCTCCTCCGGGTCGTCTCAGCCTCGCTCTCCTCCTCGTCTCGGAAGATCAGAGCGGCTCCGTCCAGGGAGGAGAGCTGAACAGGGTCAGAGAACTCGGGGCTCCTCCTCGGGCTTCCCCTCAGCAGCCGGTGAATCGAGGGCTTGTCGTCTCCGTTCTCCTCCCGGGCGGAATCACGGGAAGAAGAAGCAGCGGACGGGGAGGCGGAGGAGATGGAGGTCGACTCGTTGGTGGTGAGGTGGCGGTGGGGGAGGGGCTTGGGTGGGATGGGGAGTGGGGCCAGGTGAGCCTTCATGTGGCCGCCGAGGGCCCTGCCGTTGGCGAAGGTACGGGAGCAGAGCTTGCACCTGGGCCTCTCCATTGGAACAGAGGGAGCACTCTGCCGCACGCGGAGATCAGGAGACTTCAGGCGAGGCTCAGAGCAGAGCAGAGCAGGAAGAAAGAACTCTGGTTTCCCTTCGACAGGAATGGACAGAGAGAGACACAGGGAGAGTTGGGAGAACTTTAAAGAAGTAGTTGACAAGCATTCCTCCTCCACCAAAAAGACGCACAAATTCATACTCTCTCTCTCTCTCTCTTCCAATTCTACTTAACAAAGACTCTAATAAATTTCCATTAATTCCATTAGGTAAAAGTGAAAAATCAATGTTTTTACAAAAATACATTTCAAATAATCTCGATTAATCGACGTGTCTCATCCCATGGTCGGCAGGCATATATTCATCCGAATTCGGGCACCGAATTGGATGGACGCAATGTGCTTTCTAGCAAATTCCAATTACCTACACTAACTACAATTTATCCGTATAAAATTCAAATTTACCAACCGTCTCATATCTCCTCCTCCTCCTCATCATCATCGTCATCGTTATTAAACATAATAAAGTCCTTTTGGACTTGCTTGTGGAACGTGGAAAATGGAGTAACATGACTTGACCCGTTGAGCCATAGATAATTTGGGAAAAATTCCATGGAGACTTTTCCTCGAATTAACTCGGAAGCCCACACGACCAACCTTTTCTTTAAGCAGTGATCACTTAGGAGGTGCCCGTAGCTCTGTCGAATATTCCGGAACGGCCTCTTCTCTCAAAGCCCAAGTCACTCGCAATCTTATATACGGCGGTGAGGTGACCGGACATATGTGGGTTTTTTTGTTTTTGTTTTTGTTTTTTTTTTCCTTACCGCCGATCATGGTGCGCTCCTCCACAAAGAGAAAAAAGGGACGAATATGGGAGGGTCGCGACTGATGATTATGACATCCCTGAGGCTGGCTCATCGGGAGGAGGGAGCTCGGGCCAAGAGACGGTACGCAGCTCCGGAAAATGTGTTGTGGGCGAATTATGGGGTGGGGGACATGTTGCTTGGATGGGTCCATCGATCAGACTGATAGGTGAGATCACAGTGTTCGGTGTCAAGTTGGGTATAGAAAGAAATGTTATGCAATCGGTCAATCACTTTCAGCGGTCCGTAACCGATGAACAGTCTTGAGCTCTTTCCTCTGTCTGCTCTCCATCCTTGCTTTCCTTTTTCTAATCACTGATGTTGATGGAAAACAGCAGTTCCTTCATATGTTTCCTGTAAAGAAATTCTTTCCACCCCCGGGAGCACAGTGCTAAGCTCGGAGAAAACGGTTCTCTCTCTTCGCAGGAGAACTCCCAGAAGGTAGGCTCGCTGGGGCCATCTCTGCGGCATTCCAGCTCGGAAACTTGCACTGGCACGAGATGCGGTGATCTCTCTCTCTCTATGGGTGTGCGTCAGCCTTTCCTTCACGGGCAAGCTATCCGCGTGATCATATTGGACCAAGATTGGGACGGGAAAATGAGACAGAGAATTGGTTCATTTGTTGAACAAACAGTTGCTACAGTTAGTTCCAACGGGTTACCGTCCGTATCGGGTAGTTGCCAATATCCGATGTCTGCCATTGAGTTAATCCCCCCAAGCAATCAGAGCTCAGAATGCTCCCTGGGTATGTGAAGTGAAAGGAAGAGAACGCAACTGGAGGGGGAAACTCATTCGAGCAAAATACCTGTAATGACAAAAGAATCTGCAGCAACCCACCAGAGACATAAACCAACAAACAATTGATGGACCGCTGTGTTGATCACTCTTGAAGCAAAATTCCTCCATTTACTCGAGTAGAAGCTATTGAAGGCTTTAAATTGAACTTTATTGATCAGTCGTCCTAAAGCAGCTACTGTTACTCCATCTGAAACCGCAATCTCGGGATCCAGTTTCAAGTACCTTCCTGGCAAATAGTCCGAAAACAAATATGTTGTTCCATGAATTCTAGTAAGCCAACTATTAGCTCTAATTAGTTTCAGCGGCTCTCTTAATCAATGGGGCTTCCCTTTTCTATTCCCGAATGATTCCAACTTTAACTCCATGAGCCACTCCTTGTCATCTTTAAAAATAGTCCCAAGAAAAATTAACGGAACCCCATCGACATGAACAGCATCAAGTCTCTGCCCAAAAAGAGAAGTCAATTCCATATACACATATGATGAGAAAGGAAAAGAAAGAGGAAACCTACATGTATTTTCATGAGCATTCAAGTTCGTTTTTCGAATTTACTCTTTCTGGTTTAGGTCTAAATGCTGGATTAACTCAAAAGAGGCTTCTCTGCATCTGACTCACTTTGCAATCCGTTTTTGTTCAGGTGGCCTTCTTTCCATTTCGCCCATAGCACGAGATAGAGTCCCATGAACATCAGGAACATGCCAACTCCACTGCATAGGAAGGTTTTGATCATTAGGCTATGAAAGTTATACACGTGGCATATGTTCCAATCCTGATTTATCAAAATACTTTATTCAAGTTTTAGGATGAAGGAATCAGTGTACCTTCCTACGTTAATGGTGTCTCCCAAGGTTATGAAAGACAGGAAAACCGAGCAAACAGTCCCAATGGGGTTGAACATGGACACCAGCACAGGCCCTCTTTTCTTCATTGCCCATGCACTGAAGCTGACACATGCTCCGCCTATGATGCCTCCCTATGAAACCGTCAATTTGACAAAGCTTGAGAATAATCTCCAGGCTTCGTGAAATAGTAAAGTGGAAGTTTACTTGAAAGGGACTTATTTTAGTGGCGGTGAAGCAATTATTTGGCTTAATAAGGCAGAAAATCTAATTGTGAAAGTGTAAATGAAGCTTCTGTCAAGCAGTACCCAAAATTTGAAACTATTAAGCATGTGCATGAATGGTGTATATCAATTATCATATATAGAAAGTTTAGTTTTCCAGTGAGAAAAAGAATGGCGTATTGAATTACCAGAAAAGAAATGCCAATAACCATCTCAAAGCTCACTAGAGGCCAACTAGTCTCCAACATGTGACCTTCAAACAATTGGGCAGCAAGAGTCGTAAACACACCGATCAACGAAGTTATTGCAGAGAGTGATATCGGTGCCGGGAAGTCACCCAAGGTTGTAGCCTGTATTATGCCAAACCGCTAAATGAAAATCACTCGAATAAAACATCAAAATACAGTCTGCTGCCTATCAGTTTTACACAAAATATTTATTACCTGCAAGACCACAATGCTTGATAATGTAAAGACAGCTGCAAGGAGGTAAGAACTACCAATGATCTTCTGTTTATCAAAGATGGTATCTAATGCCATGGCAAAATCAGATCCCTGTCCAGCGGCACTGTGCATTAGGCTCATTGTTACAGCCCCTACAACGCACAGGACTGTTCCCATTATCTTGACTTTGCTATACAGCAAACTCAAGTTCACCCTCTCTAAGCTGCATAAGAAAATGATGAGATAGAGTCAGACACATAAGCTATCTTCTGACATGTACATATTTTTCCCATAGTCTCCATGCACAAGATTGGCATGACTGTAGGATCTGAAATTGGAGAAACTGTTGGGATAATGAGGTAAAGTACTCTTGATTATATAGTTTGCAGGTACAAAAGAAATTTTTGACAGACATTTAGAGGTTGATACTCTTTACTGGCTGGGCCCAAAGGGGCAAGTTGTTCAAAGCTCTCCATCTTTGCCAAGAAACAAGCTACAATAGTACACATCCGCCCTTTTAAATTTTGGATAATTTTCCCCAACTATGCCTTTCCAAATTTCACTGACTATTGAATTCATCCCTGACTACCGATGCAATGAAAGAAACAGAGAGCAGGAGAAGTACCCAACAGTCCAAGCAATGATGAAGATGAGGCCAGGAGCGAGGTTTGGCATGGCAGTGGCCACTGCTGGTGATGTCAGCTTAATTCCTTTCAAGAACAGAGCTTGGAAGACGGTTACCCTGTAAGACAAATTAAAATCAATAATAAACAGATACATATGAACACGTGATAATTAGGGAAAGCATTTTGAAGGGTGAGAATTGGTGGAATTCTACTTCAAGATTTATTCTTTAGCATGGAACAACCACCATCATTCACAATTTCCAATTAGTCTAAATTTGCTGTATGGCAGAGAAAGGGGCCAGTGCGATGGCATCACCCCGACTTGGGACCCAATTGAGACTGCCCTCTTCCCTTTGTTCCCCTTATCTACCCAGAGCCATGAACACCCTTCATAACCGGGGGAAAAAAATTGCTGTAGAGCATCTCTACGCAACATACTCAGAGAAAGGTGTTGCCCTGCCTATTCAGAATTATAAAGGAACCGTATCATGATTAGCAAAAGTTTTTCAAAAATTTATTTCCAAGGGGAAGAACCCTTGCTTTTCCTTTTCTGCTCACTATAGTTTCTCAAAGAGACAACAAATCCATCTTGTCGGAATGTAAAGAGCTCAAAACAAAGGACATCTCAATTCAATTTACCCTCCAAAGGAGATCATAACGAGCTGTATCATCAGCTTCAGGCTCAGCTTCCTGGGCCACAAATTCCTGCCCAGACATATTCAAGGTAATATTCTCAGAGATACGAACTAGGGATCAATACGCTTGTAATCAGACAAAAGATAGAGGGAGAGGGGGATGAGAGAGATGACCCATCATACCTCTCGAAACAGAAGGCGAGGGGAGCGAGGAAGAAGAAGGTGGACAAGGAAGAGAAGACGATGAGGGTCAGAGGGTCGACGCCTATAGACAGGACGTAGCCCATCATCACCGAGGTCCCGGCGTACGCCACCTGAGTGGCTGCCAGCCCCCCAGCTATCACCGCTTCCTCCACCACCTCCTTCCTCACCATCCGACCTCCATCACCACCATAATGCCCCGCCATTCTCACCTCTCTCCCTCCCCCAACCACCACGACCTCCTCCTCCTCTAACGGCGGGAACGAAGCTTCTTTTTTCCCCCTCCTCCAGATTCAATACGTCTGGCTCACATTCCTGTACTGGAAATGACGTCTTCTGACTCTACACGTTTCTTCCCGGTCTCCGACGATCCCTTTTGCTCTCAGTTTTTTTTTTCTGGGTGTGGATCTTCCTCTTTCCAGCCAACCCTCTTGGCGGGTCCCTTCGTTTCCCAGTCCCACTGGACCACTGGTCCTCTCCTGGTCCTTCGGAGGAGAGAGACAGAAGCTGTCGGCCTGTCCACCTTTTTTTAGCCACGTTTACAATTACCCGCCTGTGAGCATCCGTTATGATTACTGCGTTAAACTGGATTAACTGAAGATATAAAGACGACGTGGTCTGTAACAGTAGATAACCCTCGACGTCCATGAACACAGAAACTGACTGCATGGTGCATTCACTGTACATGCCGCCTGGCATCCTTCCGGCTAAGAGCTTCTCTGATTTCATCACTTACCATTTACAAAATCTGAACACAAACAAAGAAAATGATCCATTCAACTTTGCCATACCGTGGAATCTTGATGGAAGTGACAGGGATGCTCCATGAGAACTTCGAATACGGATACGACCTTCAGGGTTTCAACAATATAGCTCTTTTGGTTCTCACTCTTCACATGGGACAACGAACCCCCGATCACTAAAATTTCGCTCGAGAGGGATCTTGTGGTGCTTTCCTCTCAGTCCCTCCGCGGGGACCAAGAAACCACATTTGTGAAGGGAGAAATTTCCCCTCTGGACGATGCTGAAACATTTGCTTGCACGGAGTGGGGTGGAAGATCGAGAAAGGACGAGGAAGAGCAAAGTTCCGGAAAAATAATGATCATCGGGTTAGCTATTATCATTCTAACTTAGCCATTAGAAAGTGAGTCTGACTCAGGAATTGGATCGAGTGTTAAACAATTCGATATTATTTAAAGAGTTATCTCGTATATGTAGACATTTCCCTCTCGAAAGTCTTACCCACCATACCAGACATGCGAGCCTAGACAACCAACAGATTAATCAAATATAATTAACTTAAAGATATTATCTCACCATTAATATATCTCATTGTATATCCTTACCGTTAGGAAAGAAGAAAAAAAAAAGTCAGGAAATGCCTATGGACGGTGATCGCCGGTCCTGTCGTGTCGTCAATTATGGGGCCATTTAATTCATCCCCCACACACCGCAGTAAACTACTCCTCTATCGCTCGACGTGTACCCCCGAACCAACAGCACGCTTGTTACTCGGCTGCCAGCTTCCATAATTAGAGCTGCCGGCCCGGCACGAAACCTAGTACCTAAATCAGGATTTCTGAACTGTTGGCGATATTAGACAGGTATAACTTAAAAAAAAAAAACATTGAGACTAGAAAATATGGAAATAAAATTTTTAATAAAAAAATTAAGAAAAATGTAATTAATTAATTAATTATACATAAATTATTATATTTTAATAGTCATTTTAATATTTTTTAATTAATTATATAGTAAAAATCCTATTTTAAAATATAAAATTATTTATATTTATTTTCATAGAAAAACAACTATATGTATGATTAAGGTTAAGCTCGGATTTTCAAGCAGCTTGAGATAGTAGGCAATGCCGACCTGAATTAATAGTCTAATCCATCATCACTTCAAATGACCGGTAAGTCCCGTTCTCGACTAATAGCAGCTACAGAAGGAATGATACTTTGACTACTGCTAACATATATTGGTCACTGAGCTCTATTTTGTCACTGCAAACAAAATCACCTCTCATGGAGCATCCATTCCTCGTAGCAGTTACATGGGGAGAATGCAGAGGATGGAAAAACTGCATGGAACGTTGGATTACTAACATGAACAAAAAGCTAAGCAGACCAATGGAGATATTGGAATGGAACAGAATGACCTTCAAAACTTATTCCCTGGGGACATCAGATAAAAAGGTTGGAGAGATACAGAGAAGAATATTTCCTTGTCAAAGCTAACCAAGGTAACAACTGGAGTGAATTCACCAGAAAGAGACCCTCGGTCTGATCGGTCCTTCTTGTCATGAAGGTGGTCCGCTAACAAAGTCACCTCGGAACGGACAGACCGAGCTCTAGTACAAAGAAAAAAAAAAAAGCAAACATGCAGGTAACTATCAGAAGCCAGAACGAATCAAGCAGACAGCTGAATGAATTTGATTGTATGCAGGAAATGATATTCACAGGTCATTGGCGAGATTGAGGCTTAACAAGAGATGCAATCAAACATAACAAACTCAAGGGTCATTTCATCATAATCCTATCCACAGTACATCCTCCAACAGCAGTTCGACTAATCTATTATGCAACTGAAGATTATAAACATGGTGCAAAACAAGGCGTGCTGAGAATGAGTGCAGAACAGGTGATTTGGGCAGACCTCCAAAATTGGAACACCTCTCACGTACCATCTACTCCATCTGGGAAAAGGAGCAATTTCTCATCACTATACACTGAATCCATCTCAGAGCTCACATGCTATTTAGTTTTACACAATATACTCAAGGTTAAAACAGGCAGCTTAAGCATCATCTCCCTATTTCTTGATCTGTTGCAATGGAAGACAACCATACCAACAATGAAGTTTCTATTAGAAGCCACTCAACCATCAAACAGGCAGTCAATGAAGCAGTTGATATGAATCAACAAATATAGATCACCAGTTGATGTCACAACAAAAGCTAGCTGAGCTAAACTAATACTAGTAGAACCCTCTAATTCCAGTAATTGCTACCATCAGATTAAATACAACTACAGAAAGGTAATAATATTTCACAAGTAACTCACTATGTCCATGGAATCCAATAGTTGAAGTAGAAATGGTGGAAGCCATTATATTCAAATTATGGAATTAAATGTGCCTTATCATACTTCTACAAAAATCAAACACAAACTCAAAATTTTAAGTAGGCGATAGTCGTGCAGATTACATGGGAGGGAGGGCGAGGTTGAAGGGTGGACTAAAACTGAGAAATTCTCAGGACAAGTCTTTGGTCCTTCAAGACCAACAAAAGATCAAAAGACTCCCAAGCATGTTAAGGAGCACTGGCACTATACTCATTTATTTCTTTGAAGCCATCAGAATGTCATGTGCCTGCAGGAACCAAAGACCGCAGTCAGATCTACTTACATTCCCTATAGATGCCCATCCATTTGAAAGTTGAATTAGTGTAAACTCCAAGTAAATTCATCACTGCCTGAGAACGGATGGACCAATGGGGGTAATTGCCCCACTTGAACTGGAAAGCAAGTCCAACCGACTCTTTCTATTTTTTAGGAATATTTTCCCTTTAACTTCTCCTTGCCACTCTTCTATTTCACCCCCTTCACCACAGTAATCGCACTGCTACCAGGCACTTTGCCTCAATGTGTCATCATCATCTGCCCTTCTTGGATGAAAAATTAAGTCCTTCCACATTTTTCCTTCCCAATTTCATGTTAATAATCTTGTGGTAGGTTTGCATGCTAAACTTCCGTAAACAACTCAGACCTGCTAAGAACATACCAAGCTCAAACTACTGATCCTTGTGTCACCATCCAATCACTCTAGCAGCTCCACTCACCATACAATATGAATCTCCATTTGATTAGTTCTAGAAAGGACCATAATCAATAACACCAATACTCAACTCCAACGTGACCTCTTTTAGACACAAATCCTTTCATCTTCACCACTCTCTCGTTTATTACAACTAATGTAAAATGATCAAATCATCATGGTTTATATTCTTCTACAGTTCACAGTTACATCCTTGACCATAGATGAATAACCCTACACTTCTCTAAATCCAATGATTCAGTTTGACCTCCTTAGCCATAGCATGACAAGGATCTGGAAAGGCCACCGCACCCTCACATAATGAAGAACTCACAATTTTCAATAATCATGCAGAGGAAGACTCTGGACAGTATGCAATCGATCAATTCAATGAGCTCCACAAAATCAGCAAATTAAAATGGGGAAAAGGGCTAACCTAATTCCTAGGGGCCAATGTAAATGAAGGGGAACAAACAACAGAGAGAAGATCATCACGGTATAAAGATGAAAAGCAAGAAAGCTACTCACACGCAATAACACAAAACGACACTAGAGGTCGGGAGAGGTGCAGCAGAGAGTACCCTGTGAAAGCGCCCGACAGCTCCTCGACGTCGTGCTCAGGCATGACGTCATCCTCGACGATGCCACTGCACTGTGGAGCGGCAGGAGCGACTGCACGCATCCCAGCGCCTGCCGTGCCCTAACATACGAGAGAAAAAAAAAAAAAGGCAATAACAGTCAAGATCAATCAGAGTTCATTTCATGAGGAAAAGAAGAAAGGCTCGACGGAGATGCCTGAGAGCGGAGAAGGAGCGAGCTGGACTGGAATTGAATTTGGAAGGGAGAGCAAAGCCGGCGGAAGCAGGGCGCAGATTGGATCTAATGGCCGAATTCAGCGGCGTTGAAGCTCTGCGCACGAATCTACCGCAAGCGGAAGCCATTTGAACCGAGCTTGACAGTGATGCGACGCTCTCCTGCTCCTCAGAAGTCCAATGGGCACCGGAAACGGGACAACAAGAAGCAGGATACGATCTGTCACCTTCCCGCCGGCACAAGGTTTAGGGTTTAATCAAACTGCCAGCTTCGAAAGAGGAGAAAAAAAATCATTAAAGAAAAATAAAAATGAGAAAAGGAAAGGAAGATGACGTTGGGCCAATATGGGCTGGGCTATGTTATCTTCATCGGCCCAACATTGTAAATATATTAAATTAAAAAACCTCTCATAATTATCTAATTCCATGCCCGGGCCGGGCCGGGCCGGCGCGGCTCTCTCTGTCTGTAGCAGCCCCGTCGGGCTTTCTCCCTTCCTCCCCCATGCTCATGCCCCGCAAAACCTTACTCGTCTGCTGTCCAGCTGAAATCTGCGGCTCTCGGCCTGACTCCGCCTGCACTTCGCCACCGGATTCTTCTTCGTCCGTAGTAACGTCTTGTTGTCTCTACACCCTTCAATTTCGCTCCCATTGTTTCGAACAAGAGTGCTTTCACTCAGATGAGTGGCCGTAAGTCGAATTATCTCCCTCTTGTTGTGTTGTTACTGAAGATTATGCGGCGGGTCCGTTTCATCATAGTGAAAGCGACTGACAGTAGGAATGAGATGGAAAAGAGAAGCGATTTTTCTTTACCTCGTCGTTCCGTGTATTTCAGCTTGATCTTCGCAATGAGTTTCTTGGTTCGTGGCATTTTGCTCTTGACTGTGCCATGTTCCTTCCTCTTCCACTTCCTGTCCCGCTCCTTCATATTGAAAAGTGACGAATATATCTTTTTTGCCTCTTTGTTATTATTATTCGTATAAGTTGTTTTACACTGCCACTTTTCCCCTTTGTCAGCCGGGTTGGTAATTCTGATGGCGATCTGCCTCATTTTCATAGGATTATCCATATTCCCACCTAGTTAATTGTACTGTGATGGGTCCATTAGCTACTGGTGTGGCTCTGAGAATTTTATGGGCATCTAATGGGAGCAAATGTTAGACATTTATTGTGCTATTTGGTATCTAAGAACAAATTTCTCGTGCTTACAATTGTGAATTCTGCTGAACTTATGTTCTTACATTATCCAGGTTCATGTGCAAAAATGACCGAAGGAAATGGGGCTGAATACATTTTCACTGCGACTCCTATTTCGGCACTCTCAAGAAGATGAATCTTGGGAATAAAGAAAGCGCAAGCTAACTGCTCCTGTTTGGAGCCACTTTATGAAGAGGACTATTGTTGGAATCGAGTATGCTTTTTGTGAGCACTGCAGCATGATGAGTACAAGGCTGTGAGCAAGAATGGGACAAAAGTCTTGCTCAATCACATCAAAAAATGCACTCGTAAACCCTTGGAGCCCTCTCATTCTCGTCCAGTCTTTACCAAAAAGGATAAAGAGAAACAGAAAGGCTGGCTTGGGTTTTCTACCCCTCACCGGGGATACAAGAGAGCCTGTAATGATGCGGTTGATAAGATCCATAAATTCCAGTTCAATCAGGAGTTGTCACAGCAGGCTCTTGCTAAAGCTATGGCATCGAAGTTGAAGGTCCCGTACACAAAGAAGAAGCTGCGTGTCGATGATACAACTGAATGGGACACTACTTAATCTATACTTCAAGCTTCAATCACTCTAAGGAGTCTTCTCAAGATTAAAGGACATAGACAGCTTGCATACGATTGTGACCTCTGATGAGGAGTGGGATTTAGTGAAGGATATTTGCGGGAGGCTGGAACTGTCATATGGTTTTGCTGAAGTGTTTTCAGGTCCAGAACATGGGAGTTCTAATAATTATATCCGGAAGATTTGTTTAGTTGAGGGAGGGGATTGCTGCTAAATGGGTCACACCTTCAAACGAAGTTATTGCTCGAATGGCCTGGAGTATGTTTTAGCAATTCGAGGAATACTGGGATTCTGTCCATGTTGTTCAGGCTATAGCAGCCATTCTGGATCCGAGGTACAAGTTACATCTGGTGAAGTACATCTTTATAATTATTTACGGGAGTCAGAGTTCTCATGAAGTTGAACTTGTTCATAATATTCTTCATGAGCTATCTCACGAGTACCGATTGAGATTCGGAACGAACCCAGAAGCAATATCTCTACCTCATCGCAAGGATAACAGCTACAAGGGTTCAGGTTCGGATTTTCCCATAGGGTATGATGTCTTCATAAAGAGTGAATTGTGTGATAATAATGCTCACCACTGGTTGGAGTCGAAACGGTATCTGGAAGCACCAGTCCTTCCTCAGGATCAGGATTTCGATGTACTGGGTTGGTGGAGGGAGAACGGGGTTAAGTACCCATTGTTCGAGACTTTCTGGCTATTCTCCGTATCCTTTGCCACATTAAGTACGGCATAGTAAACTCGATCCCGGCACCCTGGAAACTCTGATGTGTATGAACAACTGGCTCCGGAATGAGACCGAAGGCAAGACAAGTTGCTTTAAGGTTGTCGTCTGCTAAATTCGGCGCTCGATTGCCGTCAGCTTCCAAGAATCACCGTACCATTGACCTTTCACTTTGGTCTCAGAGTTTCATATGCAAAGGTGTCCGTTCCGAATGCTAATCCAGGATCTGCTCGCTCCACTCGGGATGAGGAAGATTCAGATTGAGACGGGAGTTTTCAGGGAACGGACACAGACCACGAGCAAGAATGAAGGAAATGGCGAGAAATCGACTGTGAATGTGACGTAGCGTGCTCGGCTCCCACGTTAATCGGAAGAAAATCGTAAGTCGGGTTCATCTAAGTTTTGATACTTTTGCCACAACATCCAAGCCGGTCTCAATCTGAATTCTTGTTCTTGTGGACTCTTGGGGGTGCCTTCCCCGCTTCTTAAGTCATACGGCATCAAATTATAATTAACTTAAATAAAATAGAACCGATTATCCAATTAAATCAATTCGAACCAAAGCACCATTGAATCAATTTCGACGGAATGGATCAATTTCCATTCTCTCTCTCTCTCTCTCTCTAGTTGACCTGGACAACAAGTAAAGTAATCCCTTGAGAGTTTTTCATCATGGGGGTTCCGTATTCGGATCATAGGCCTCAGAGGTTAAGGAAGTTGGTCTATTCTTAGCCACGAGGAATCAAACCGGTCTCCATAATGACCCGACGAATTAACAGAGCCATAATACTTCAAAAAATTAGCTATCACGACCCTATCAGAAGATTGGGAGGGATCAAAGTGATCGTGGTCATACTCAGGTGGATTTGAGAGAAAAGAAGAGGAAGAAAGAAAAAAAATGTGACTTCGATATCTGTTTGTGTGATCCATTACACGTTCAAATTTCAACCTAACTGTGGGCTCTCCTAATGTGTGAAGATTAAAAAAAATAATGGGGATTGAAAATAAAAAATAAAAAATGTAAAATTTACATTTTAAACAAAAAAAGAAAGAAAAGGGGAGGAAGGGATGGCACGTCGCGCTGTCGTATGACATCTTAGAGGCAGGAGAGTAGCGCCAAAACGACAGCGGCGGAGCAGGCGGCGGTCCATATGGAGGCGGAGGATCTGATATGCCGAAGCCCAAGTCCGCCGTGGTTGGAGGAGTTCGCGGACTCCAAGAGAGAGCTGAACGTGAAATTAGGGTTTGATCCGTACAGGGCCTGGACCCCCTCGACGTCGTCGATCCTCAGGTCCACCTTCCTCGTCCTCGGGCTGAGGCTGGGGTACATCACCGCCTCCTTCACCGACGTGTGCGCCAGCCCCAGCACGTGCCCTATCTCGTGCGTCGCCACCGACTCCAGGTCCACTGCCACCTTCGAATGCTCCTTCCCGAAGTCCAAGCTCCACCTCTCCGCCGCGTCCAGGTGGAACCTCCCGTTCTCCGGGGAGAAAGCGTGCGCCAGCACCCCCAGCACCCCGTCGAACGGCTCCCCGTCGCCGTGGTCTCCGCTGTAGAACCCGATCCTGATGTTCGCCGTCCCGTACTCCTCCACCTCCTCGAAGCTCACCGGGATCACCGCGGACCACCGCGAGAAGGCCCGCTGGAAGGCGGCCCTCATGTCGCCTGGGTCAAGGTAGTTGATCATGTGGTCCGGGGAGAAAGCGTACGTCAGCGTAGCCGGGGAACCCCCGCGCCACCGCGGCCGGCCGTAGAAGTAGGCATAGTGGCGGGTCGCCTTGAGTGCATGCCCCTGCAGTTGCCCATCGTCGTCGCTCACCCCGCACCTCGGGGACATGATGGCCGAGATCGTGCCGGCGTCCAGCCTCCCGGTGACGGGCAGCCCCAGCTTGGTCTGGTAACTGACGACAGCGGACTCGAAGCTCCCATCGAACACGTCCGTGACGTTCGAGTCAGAAAGAGACAGGTAGCCGAAGCGGCTGAAGTATCTCTTGAGCTGAGACATGCCGTCCACGTGGGCCCCCACCCCGGCGTCGAGGAACCTCGTGAAATCGCGCCACGTGGCGTTGTGGGCACCGTCATACTCGGCGGGCGCTGGCTGAACCACAGCTAGCGAGTCCCCGAGCATTCTGGCGGGAAAACAGGGTCCGAACAGAAGCGAAGAGAAGAACAAGAAGCTGAAAAACAGAGTACGCATGATCTCAAAAACCCCTCCGCCCCGCCTCCGGCTGCAGACTGAATCGAGAGTCGAAATCAAGGGATCGAATATATCCAACTGATTGGTCGGGAAGGAGGAGGAGGAGGAGGAGGAGGAGAAGCGGGGGTTGGGGAAAGTTAAGAAGATTCCGAGGATGCTGTCGTGGCTGCCGATGACGGGAGATTCTTGAGTTGGGGGAGCGTTAATGGTGGGTAAACCACTGGGGAGATGGAAGCCTACATGTCTTTTGCTTCCACAGGAGACTGAAAGTGATGCCTTTTGTTCGTCGACTTTGAATGATTATTCAAAGAGGGAAGGGGAAGAATTCTTCGAAGTGGATAATACGGTAGAGGGAAGAATCAGTGAAATTCATTCGCGCGCGCGAGTTCGTTTGGTCTGGTTCTTGGTAGTTGAAGTGCCCTCTCCGTTTGTTGACCGAATCAGTTGGAAAGACTCCTGCGATAGACCTTAACCCACCTTCCACGCTCGCCTGTCCAAGTCGACTCGAACCTTAACTATGCAAGTGGATGTCTATAGAGTCGTGGGGGTCAGGATCGGGCCTGCCCGAACGACCCGTGGACCTGTAGCCTCTTCGCGTGGTCGAGACGGGTTGGATGAGAAGAGGGATGGAGATGTTAGGCATAGGCAGCGTCTCGATCGTCGCTTAATTAAGGGATTAATTAAGACTAATCTCACTCAGATGACATTGAAGTTCTCATCCTCTTTTCTCCGATCGCGATTGATTGATTGATTGACTTGACTGACTGACCGACTGGTTTGGTCCCTTTCTCCCTTTGAACTCAGCCACACCAGTTGCGATCATAGTCGCACATGAATATCTCTCACCATGGACGCTGGGTAAAAGAGACGGGCGATTTTATACATCCCGTCTCCTCGAGCTAATAATAACTGGGATTCACTTTACATGAAATTGTTATTGACGATCGAAATTGACACGGAGCTCTCTTCTTTCCTTCACTTTTCGAATGAGACATAAAAGATGAGAATGCTACTGCCTAGAGAGTTAATTTTTCACGTTTTTTTTAAAATTATTTTTAAGTAAAATAAATTATAATTAATTCATATTCAAATTTAATTGATTATCTATCATATCTAAATTCCGGTAATGTAAGAAGTCCCGTGAGAGATGTAGTCGCCGCTCGCACGGTTCTGTCCTTGAAAGGTTACCTCCCGAGCTAAATGGATGCTCAGAGCTCAAGAAGAAATTGGGACCACCGCAAGCCTTTTACAAGTAAAAGCAGAAGAAAAAATACACTGTATGCTGTAGTATCGGCAGAAGGGGAAGAGAGAGGAGGGCGGTCCCATGGGACCGTCATAAAAACTCGACCTCTCGGCAGTCTTCAGACCCGATTCGGCACGCACCAGCTAATATCTGTAAATTTGATGTACTCCGACTGATCCAGTTTGAACGGAGCCGACCGTGGTGAGATAAAATTCTCACTCACCATCATTCATTCATTCATTCATTCATGGAGAGTGCTTTGACAAGAAGAATTACTTTAACTAACACAATCAGTACCTTATCATGGAGTACTTTGACAAGGGGCATAAAACCAAAAATGCATTCAGTAGCATCATTTATCAGGTGCTTCCCCTCCAAGTGGCAATGCCATTAGAAGAACTTGGTTCAACCATACCATGATTAGCTCACTGCAGAGACTCACAAGTCTTCCATTACCAGGAAGAAACACTGCCTTCTGCAAAAAAAGGTATAATTTTGATGTTCTTCGGAGAGGATTAAAAAACGTGACTCATAAGCCACGGTCTAAAAGGTACCAACCTCAATTCTGCCGAGATTAATATACCCCGGAGATTACTTTTTCCCTGATCTAGTGCTGCAGTATCGAATAACAAAGCAAGAGAGATCAGAGATGAAATGAACAATAAACAATTTGAGGCTGGTTTGACCGAAATGTCACATATGATGTGAATAATTGTACAGGTTTACTACAGATGAAGGATCACAGATGATAATGGCAAATGCGACCCAGAACTTGGGACGAGTCATGCTTATGCTAAATAACTCAGCTGCTGTACAGTGAATTTATGGTTCAGCACCCCGGTCAATGCAAGTGTAGCAAATTCACAGCGGAAAATTGTGCCTTCAGATGTTCCACGTACCTCTCAATTGAGTCCATCTCAATCTTAACTTTCTGAGAGAGACAGAGAGATACCATCTTCAAGGAGCTAAAAATCCAGTCCAGTGCCTTAGCACAAGCTTGAGAAGCAAAACTGAGCTAAGCTCAGACACTGTAAGTCAGAAACCAATTAGTTGGGCGCTGAGCTTTTCATTCTGGTCTCTCCATGTTTTCATTTACATTCAAGTTCTTGCCTCCAACTCAGTCCCAACTTGCCCAGAATGGACTTCTCCATGGTTGACTGAGCCATTTGTGGCATTCCTTTGTGGTTTCTTGCATATACATGAGTAGGGATATTCAAGAAATTCCTGTTGTCCTGGTTTCATTTCATTAGGCTCTCCCATAGATCCTCTCTGATAATACCTCACCTTGTTGGCAAAGGCATTCCAGGTGATCTGATTCCTCTTCAGGAACAATGCACTCAGTTTCTTAGCATTTGGTCTGATGGTCCTCTTGTGCCCCATGTATCTCCTGCCAAACCATGATTAAATTTCACTAGCAACCAAAAAATTACTAAAGTGACACTCTTCACATGAACTAAGAGAAGCATACTCATGAATAAATAAATTAATTCCAACAGTATTGTTTTGTAGCCATTACCCACTAGGTTTGCGAAAACCAAGTAGAGATTTCTGTTAACATTCTGAAAACCAGATAATACAATCTGTTGAATCAGGAACCAAACACCAGTCAGTCCTGAGACAGCTCAACCAGTTGACCTGGAAGCTGGGGGCCCAATAGGAACTGCATGACCTTAGTGGGTGGTTTAACCATATTTCCGAAAAATGGCAACACATTCCAGTTCTGAAATTTTAAAAAAATAAATCAGGAAAAATCCATGATTCTACAATTTAGGGCTCTCTGGTTCAGAATTCGCATCAATCTGAGATCTGCCAATCTTGCAACTATGTCAAAATCTATGCAACATGCACACATTAAGTAGAAAACATGGCATTTTCTTCAATCCTAAGATGGCACTCAGCAAACATGTCACGTGTTTTATCAGAAACTGCATGTGATATCAATGAACTTCAGCAATCAACCACAACCTGTCCTGTGGTGGACTGGGCAAGTTAAGTATGTGGTGGTAGACCGAGAAAAACCTCAGTAAAATTTCTCACCTTCGACCTGCAAGAAGTTTTGCCATATTTCCATTGTTATTGGTGACAAAAACATCGCTTTCTTCACAGACAATATAGTCAATGGCCGCCAGCCTTGAAGAATATGGAAGCAAAGGCTTTAGCTCTTCACTAGCTAGCATCTCCTTCGTGTAGAAGTTTGGGAACAGTTCTCTCAGAGGACCCAGAGTCTCTTCTCCCCCATAAATTTCACCAGATGCAACATAGAGATATGTATCATTGGCAAAACCAAGAGCCTGCAACATCAGGCCCACCTCATATGGAGTAAGAGGGCATTTTCCTCTCTGTCGCTCTTCCTCAGCGCTTACATCCTGAATGAAGAAGAAAGGATTCAGGTAAGAAACTCGTTCTGGTGCAGAGAATATCATACTACAAGAGTTGAAGGTAGGGAAAGTGTTGAGAAAGGAGAAACAAGGTATGTCTGTCAACTTAAGACAATAAGTAGAATGAGTAGAAAAAGAAACATGACTTCCTAAGAAAGGGTAGCCTCACAGGTAATGTGACCCATCGTTTCCGTATTTCAGCAAGCTCCTTTCTTTCCTTTTCACCACCACCATAATAACACCCAGAGAATGCCAGCATATCAGGTTCAAACCTGTCATAAAAAATGGCAATGAGCAATAAAGAAAACACGGAACAACCTTGCTTGTTGAAATCTGCATATCTTACAAAATATTATGTATGCTTTGCATTAGGAAGCAAACATAACATTCGTAGTCTCAAAAGGAAGATAATGAGAGACATAGTGGCAGTGCAAACAACTGAAATAGCTATCACAAGCATGCTGTTAAAGTGCAAGAATATCCAACTATACAAAAGCAAGTGATCCATGTCAACAGTTAATAGCTAGTCAAAGACTTGTAGCACCGCACAAGAAGTAAAAGTACATCCAAAGATGCAACATTGATAGTGCAGATATGATGAACTACGAAACTATGAAACACCTGACAAAAGTTATTTCATATCTGGAGCTCACTAAAATGCAGTCAAAGAGGCAAACTACAATGTCTGACAATAAAAAAACACATGCTGAAATATGCTCAGTCAATTGATAGCTCTGGAATAGGATGGACCTCAAGTGAACTGCAATGTAACGTCTTGCCATCTCGCGCATCCTGGCAACGAGTTTCTGACCTAGTTGATTGATTGACTTCGTAAACCTCAAAGCATAATAGTTAGCTCGACACCGCAGTTTCTGTAGCTCATCATCAAGATCATTTGCGAGTCTGTAGTCGAATTTTGTCAGTTGCACAACCTGAGAAATTTTACATGTGTTAAGAGAGAGAGAACAGTCTGGCAGGAAAACTGAGTACAAACCAACAGGTTGTAGAAGAGAGCTAGAAAAGAGGTCGAGGAAGTTCACTGAAATTAATGAGTTGGACGATTGGGGTAATTGCAACAAAACATGGCAAGGAGACAGAGAGAAGATTAAAAAAGATGGAGAAAAGGGACCTTACATGTCTCCTCAAGAGTATCGGAAGAACTTGATCTAAATAATATTCAGGAGGAGATTTCCTTGGAACACGCATGGTGTACGGTGGTTTTTCCATTGACCGCATGAATTTATCAGGAACTTTTCTGACAATAGTTACATCTTTTGCGAGAGAAGAAATAAACCAATTAACATCAAAGATGTTCATGAAATCACTGCACAAGGAACAAGGTAATTTAGGAAAAAAGCAAGCTGCATAAATACTGTTGTTCTATGATTTCATAGAAAACTATCAACTTACCTGCTGTCCTTCCAGTAGGAGTCATGATCCAACTCGGGCATCACTAATGTAGCATTGAGAATCCGTGCAACAATGACTGCATCTGTTATCTGACCCGAAAGTCATATCAAACAAATAAAATACAATAAAGCATAAATACCGAATACATGGTATTAAGCACTTGATTCATTCTTTTTTTTTTTAATGATGTTTCAAACTACTTTAGAAATAACCAAGGAGCATATCTGACATAATAAGTGACACATTTCCCACATCAAATTCTGTTGATTAAAAAGATGTATGTTGAAAAGATGCTGAACAGGAGAGTAATGAGCTATGGCAACAAAAACTCTATAGCACTGTGAGATTGGACACCCTCACGAGAATGGAGCTAAAAATATATACACATGCTAAAAAATATTCTATCAGCAATGACAAAAATAAAAAAGGAATTTGACTAGAGATCTGTAGTATATCTCCTTACTCCTGTTCTTTGTTGGTTAAGCCCTCCACTAGCTGCAATAAGCAAATAGCCATTTGAAGATCGCTCACGTACAGCAGCTGTAGAATGGACAACAAAGTTGAAATTGGGTTGAAATCCATCCATACCACTCAAACTTCATCAAGCTCAAAGCAAGCCGGATTGGGTATCAAGAAAAAGGTAAATCGAATCAGTGCCTTGTTATGATGCAGGACTATGACACAGCAAAGATTGAATAGCTCAAATGTGCATCAGGCAAAAAGATTAAACCCCTTTTAAGGCAAATGATGCCCACGCACAAAAGTAGTTATAGTCACAGGTCATGCTATAGCCCAATATAGCAAGCGTACAGACATTTGGATAATACTAAATGCAAGCAAGTTTCAACTAACGTGAACAGGAAGAAAAGAAAAGGACAAAATCCCGCAAATTGCAAAGACAACCGTAGCTACAGAAATTTTACTGGGAATGTTTCGCTGCTCAAGTCCGGCATTTTACCGGGAACATAGCAAACTATTAATCTTCACTTAGCAGAAGTTAAGGGAAGAGACCAATCATACGACGACTTACGAGGGAAATGAGGCCCTCTTTTGCTGCATCCGCGGTAGAGCTTCGAGTACTTGGACTTCCAAATATCAACCGGTTCAAAACCACTGCCGACCTGTAAGACAGTAAGCAGAAGAGACAGATAACGATTAAGCGCTCTTTACTTACACCAAGGCAACGGAAGAAGATAATTGTACGGCACTCCACCATTGAAGAGTACAAGCTTCTGCCCACCAATTTGTGAGAGTACCAGTCGAGATCGGAGGCCACGTGGCCGGTAAAGAGAGAAATCAAGCCCAAGGCGAACAGCATCAAGCCGCACACAACCGACCACGGGACCTTCTTCCTCTGCGATGCCGTCGGGATCTCCTTCAAGGACATTTGCTTGCAGAGGCTGCTGAACTTGCCGTTGCCGCTGTCCCTGCTGTTGTTGCTCGGTTTGAGCGAAGCGGATGACCTCGGCGACAACACGCCATTGGCGAGCGCGACTGAAGTCACAGCAGCTGCCGCCTTCGGTTTCATCTTACCTTTACTGGAAGGGCGACATTGACGTCAGCCAGACCTCCACCCTTTTCGGTAGGGGAAGGACAGAGAGAGAGAGAGAGAGAGAGAGAAGTAAAGTGAAAGCATAGTCTTGACTGGACAGTGGTAAAACTCGGTGACAGAGGCTGTTGACGGAGAGGGGTGATATCGGAAATTGATCGACCATCGAGGGCAAATGAGTAAAATAGCGCAACTGCCCTCATTATGAGGATAGCTATCTTGGTTGTCGAGCTTAAAGTCGGTGTAATCTCATCTTACAACAGATTTTATCATATCACAGTGTCGAACTAATTGCCAATGTTGCCGCCGCTATTAAAGCTCTATAGTGCAGTTGGTAAAATTAAGTTTTCACCTTAAATTTTTTTTATGTCACATTCAACTTTATAATTAATTTTATGACCATTACATCAAGTTACTTGTATTTACCAAGACTTTCCATTCACCTTTCACAATATTCTCGTACTTCTTCAACCCACAACTTAGTAAAATTCTCTGTAATCCGTTGGGTCTACGAGTTGCCTACAGAGAAGAAGTCAATCAGCACAGTATTTTCCCACCTGATGAACGCGCTGAGCAGTCTAGCCCATGTCCTCGTACGGAGTGTAACCGAGTTCCGGTCGCTCATCCCATTGGATTAGGGTTGCACGAAGAGAATCACAGAATCAGTTCCAATGGGTAACCAAACTGAATCCGTCTTTCAAATATTTAATTTGGAATAAATTAGTTCTCATATATAATTTTTTTTTAAGATGAAAAGTATAGGTAATTATTAAATTTAAATCATTTGAATAACTATATATTTTTAAAAAAATATCTAAAATAAAATATAAATATTTAAAAATAATTAGATATATATTATTTTACAATTATATATAATATTTTCTATCATAATTTTTAAAACCGGACCGGGCCGGGAACCGGTCAAGGTATGGGTTCTT